>PVJN01036151.1:0-21259 GCA_004026805.1 Lasiurus borealis | reverse complement strand
GGGGGAACTCCAGGCCTGCTTGATACGTCCGCCATTTTGGGCGCTTCGCTGATGGTGTCGGTGAGCGCGTTTCCCGCCTGAGCGCAACTAGCGGCGGGTCGCGGGCACCTCCAGGTAGTGAAGGGGGAGGCGGGCGGAGGAGGAGCGGGTGGCGGCTCGGGGTGCGCGGCACCCAGGCGGCGGCGGGGTCCCTCCGCCGGGCCTCGGCGGCGCGGGGAGGGAGCGTCCCGGCCCCCTCCCCTCCCCCCCGGAATTCGCCGGCGGCCGGGGAGGCGCGGCGCTGAGGCTCCCCTGACCGTCCCCGCCTGCGCCTGTCAGCCGTCCGCTGGCCCGCCGCGGGCCACGGGGTGGGACGCTGGCCCGGCCGCGAACTTTGCGCCGGCCTTGGGCGGCGGCGGGGCGGACCGGACTCGCCCCTAAGCCGGCCGCCGGGCCCCGCTCCGCTCCGGCCTATGTGCTCCAGCGCCGCCCCGCGTGCGGGCCCCCGAGCGTGTCCAGTGGAGGAGCCACTCGCCGCAGACTCGCCGAGACCATTGTTGGACCCCGTTCCCCCGGAAAACAAGTTCTGTGGGTTTCTGCTCATTGGCTGCAGACACTTCGGGGAAAAAAAAAAACAAACACACACAAAAAAACAAAAACACGCGAGCACTCGCTCCGAGTATTTAAATAGCCTCCCCGAGCGGTTTTTAAACTCGGGTGTTGTGACTCGAGCGTGGAGCTGCTCGCCGATGCCTCCCCGGCGCACCGGGGCGAGGGGGGTGGTCCTTCTGGCGGCGCAGGTCCCTCCTCCTTAAAGAAGCCCGTGCGCCGGGGACGCGGAGGGCTCCCCCCTCGCCGCTGCCTGCTCTCCGGTCGCTCCCGGGACTGTAAGGCTGTTGTTAGGTGCACGGAAGGGAGCCCCACGGTTGCATCTCAGTGCCCCGAGGTTCCAGCCTCCCAGCTTCCTCCTCCTGTACTTTGCCCGGCACTTGAAGTTTCTCCTCCATGCGGGTCCCCTGGAGCTTTGTTTATGTTTTGCTTTCATGGGAGGGGCCCTGGGTGGTGTGTTTCCTTTCGCCCTCGCCGCACCTGATAACCTGGCTGTTGACCCCGCTTGGTGAATTTCACTGGGATTTCGGTCCTCAAGGTCACGTTCGCAGGCAGGCAGCAAGTGGGAGAGGGACTCCCGGCTGCTGCCCCAGCCACTGACTTGGGGGCGGGGGGTGTCGTCTCATCCTAAGCGGCGGGGGAAGTTGTGGAGCTTTCTTCGTCCCCGGAGTGAGACCGCCTGGATTCAAATCTCGGGTGTCACCACTTGGTAGCTTGTGTGTGACCTTGGTGCGTGTTACTCCACCTCTCGGCTTCCTCTCTATATATAATGTGGGAAGAGTAGTAAGTGGCTGCCAAGTAAGTTTGTTGTGGGAGTGAAGCGAGTTTATGCAGATGAAGCGACTAGGAAAGGTGCCTAGAGTGGAGAAATCAGCTTAGTCATGGGTGGCTGTTATTGATTTGAAATTTACTCTTTAAATGTTTAGGTGTTTAAGCCCTGCCCCTTGGTGAATGTCTTTAGAATGCTCTGAGTATTTTAAGAGGCAGCTGGACTGAGAAAATGAAGTGGGGGTTTTTTTGTGTGTTTTTTTTAAATTCTTAACTCATTGCATTGAATGCCCGTTTCCCGGAGTCACGGTGAGTGGTGGTGCCTCAGAGTGTTCTGTTGAGGAGGTGGTTCCATAAAGAAAAAAGCCCGTCAGGGGCTCGAGTTGGGTTCTTAACCTCTGACTTTCGGATGCTGCATCCTAAGTGATTGGCACTCCAATCATGAACTCCAGGACTTCTCAGCGCGGTGACTGTGGATCGAGAGCTACTTCAGTGAAGGTAGTTCGGGAAATAGCTGTTGTCCTGGATGGGTGCATTTCACGGTGTCGGAGGGAATCCACAGTATCTGACAACATGCCATCCGTTCAGTCACACGTGTACTCGTCGTCTCCTAATTCCTGTCCCGTGCTCTTCTCCTTGGTACTGGAAACCGTGCTCACTCACCCTTGGCATTCTTGCTCGGGACCTGGCTTGCACTGAGAAAGTGTTATTTTGATAGACTCGGTCTTAGGTAGAGATGAGCATCTTGCTGGTGTAACTTACCCAAGAACAGGAAGAAGATTGTTTGGGGTTAGAAAACTAGCTTTTGTGAAAAGTATAGCAAAACAGACAAAATAACTTGCTAGCTTCAGTTAACTGTTTGAGAATTGGAAAGTCAGACCATAGCTGGATGTAAAATGAAGAGGAATAAAATTAAGACTCGACAGGGTGAAGTTTGCTTAGCTTCTTTTAAGTTTGTGTATCAGTTTGGTACAAATATAACGTTATTAAAGATAAATCAGCAGCTCTTCTTTAAAACAGTATTTGTGGTATTTAGTTTGTTTCTGTGATGAACTTGTATCTTTCAGTTTTATAGTTTGGATCTTTGAGAGGCAGCCTGAGTATGTATCGGTCTAAAATTTTATAATGTTTGTATTACCCTTAATAAGAGTGAATGGCAATGACAGTGAAACTCTTCTAACAATCTGCTCAACGAAAACTCAACATTGAATTTATTTCATAAAAAGCACAAGAAGTTGTTTTGGTCCTCCTGGTAAGCCAAGCTCTCAGCCCTAGTATGGGCTGAGTAGTGGCTGGATGAGATGGGCTGGAGAAATAGACGTGGCCTCTTGACTTTAAGTAGCTTTCTTATTTTTTCTTTTTTAAGAGCACCTCATATGATTGTTTTTGTTTACTCAGATCAGTGCTTCTCAACTGGGGGTCAATTTTGTCTCCAAAGAAACATTCGGTAATATATACATATTTAAATATATTTTTATTGATTTCAGAGAGGAAGGAAGAGGGAGATAGAAACATCAACGATGAAAGAGAATCATTGAACATCTGCCTCCTGTACACCCCACACATCCCACAGTGGGGATGGAGCCTACCACACAGGCATGTGCCCTGACAGAATCAAATAATTACCTCCTGGTTCATCGATGCTCAACCACCGAGCCACGCCAGCCGGGCTGCAGATATTTTTACTGTGGGAAATGGGAAATGTGCTTTTGGCTTCTAGAGGGTAGAAATCAGGGATGCTGCTAAACATCCTGTAATGCACAGGACAGCATTTATTACTCTCCTCCTCCCCACTTACACACACTATTTATCCAGCTCCAAAATCAATAGTGCCGAGGTTGAGAAACTGCTCTAGATAAATGCTAGGCTGGCCTCCTTTAGCATCATTTGGGATACTTTTTATGACCATGGAGGATGGATGATGGATCCCATCTCTGGAAATGTGTGGCAGGATTGATAGTATGTTTTTTAGAAGCTCCCCAAGTAATACTGAAGTGCAGCTAGAGTTTGGAAACACTGTGCTACACCAGAAATGTCAGGGACTACTTGGTCAAAGAATCCTTCAGGTGATTTGTACCATGTCTGTTGTATGTAGGTTCTGCCTTGGAGGTTGAGTTGATTTTATAAAATAATTTAGAAATGTTTCTCCCTATGAAAATATTTACATTATTGTGTCCTGGCTGGGTGGCTTGGTTGGTTGGAATGTTGTCCCATATACCAAAAGGTTTCAAATTCGATTCTCAGGGCACATACCTAGGTTGTGGGTTCTATTCCTTGAGGGATGGGGGACAGCGCATGTTCAGGAAACAGCAGATCCGTATTTCTCATGATGTTTCCGTTGATGAGGGTTAAACAAAAATTACTGTATTGTGCTGAACTTAGCAGCACTCTCAGATACTTAGGGTTGTTTGCTCCTATGCTAAATAACCTTAAACAGTGTTTTTTGAGTTTTGTATCTTTTGCCCTCATTTTGCTTGTCATCTGTCAGTTCTGTTTTTAGATGCCAGCTTCATCATTATCTTTTTTTATTCCCAGAGAGTTGACTCTGTATCAGTTTGTCAATTCATCCCTTTGAGGGCAAGAGAGGCTACTCCTGTGCTTAACCTTTCACATAGTGACCTTGCCAGCTGGTAGAGGGGTCCTCTGGGCCTGGACTCTGACATAGGTGTTGTACCTCCTGAGAAATACGAAGTGCAGTAGAAGAGAGAAGGGCAAAAATTCTTTTCTCGCACACACTTAAAATTAGGTTATCTAGTTTATTGAATGGAAGAATATAGTGTAAAAGCTATACAGATTTCCAACAACTTAATGTTGTTAATATCTAGACATACAAAAAAGTTCATGCAGACACTTTCTAATCTTATATCCTAAAATTTGGCTTATGGTCATCTTCTGATCTTCACTTATTTGATCAGCAAATATATTGAGTTCTTAGAGGAACTGTATTAGGGATTCGCTTATGAACAGGTACTTAAGGACTTGGGCGAGACAGGAATGAAAAGAGAGAGAGTTTTGGCTGGGAGACCAGATAACAAAACTGGTTAAATAGCCTCCTAGTGAGAGGCCCTCAAGGCCTCAGAGGAAAGAGCTGGTGTTTGCTGGTTAGGTGGTTGAGACTGCCAGAAGTCTTTTGCCAGAGAATAAAGGAATTACACCATTGTTTCTGTGTATTAAATGGTTATGTTGACTTGCATCCTTGGTTTGGTGTGCTTACAAAGCAATGCCATTCTTCCCATGCTGGTTTATGACAGATATCCTATATAATGAAAGGCTAATATGCAAATTATCGCTCTAATGGGTGTTCTATCAGGACTTTAACCAAGGGGTGGGGCTGGCCAGCCAACCTCCCACACCCGGCCTCCAGTTGATCTGTAATGTCTTTTGCTCCATAGATATTGGTTGTCAGTCAAACTTGAAGCAGTGACTGGCTCCATACTGATCAGGGCTGGATGTAGGTTTGTGTTAAACATCTTGAGTATCCTTGAAATGGATGGTGCTTCCAGTGGGAATGGGTTTGTTGCTGCAGTCTGGGTCTAGGTTGACTGGAGATTTGTTTTTGTGGCCTTTTGACTTTGGCTTTAGGTTTAGTTGCTATGGGAACCCCTTTTCTTCCTTTCTCCCTCCCCCTTTACTTTTTCCTGGGAGAAGGGGAGATATTAGTTATTAGTTGCATTAATACCCATTTATCTCCGTTTTTGGATGATGATGAACTGACATCTGGTACTAGGTAAATTGGCTAGATGGTAAAGAAGCAAGTAAAAGGGATCTTGGCAGTACTTGAAAGGCTTTTACTTGAACCGGGACTTTTTATGTCACAGACTTGGCAAGAACTGGGTTTACTCTGAGTGGAGGCGGTTTACTACTTGTCACATGCAGCTAGTGTTGACCTGTTTTATAAGTACGTATTAGTGAAGACTACATAGTCTGTGAATTTATATAAATAGTTTGATAAGTTATGAAAATCTTTTTACTGATAAAAGGAGGCTTTGATTTTGTACTTAACTCTGGAGAAAACTAGGGTACTATTCCAGAATTTCTTATAATGGAATATATACTAATTTTGGATGGTTTGTATGCCCCATAAGTTAACTGCCATTGAAATCTGGTGGCCAAAGGAAAGATGAGTGAAAGATTGTTTTTTGGTACATTAGAGAGCAGAACTAACATGGCTACAGAAAAAATAAAAATTCATAGTGCAGAAGTAAGTATGATTGAACGTTGAGTTGGCAGACTTGGAGAAAGCTGTGCAGATTGCTGGTTGGATTCTTTAGTTCTCAGTATGTGGATGCCTATCTGAACAACAGTGATGGTATCAGAGAGACACTTTGACAAGAGGAGAAAGCAGAGTGCCTGAGAACGTGTGGCACTCCGAAACCCTAATCAGGGTAAGTAAAGCAGCTGTGTTATACTAGCCACGGGGCATGTTGGATGGTGGCCTCGTAGTAAATAGGCATTGGTAGGATTTTTTGTTTTGATGCTCTGGGAATCAAACTAGCCATCTTCTAGCCTACCCACACTGGCCAGGGCAAATCTGGGCCTTCAATCCCAGATGCGGACAGTGATGGAAGGAACACTGACAAGTATTGACTGTTGGGTGTTTGGGGCTTTTTTTCATGAGAATCATGGTTTTGGAGCTAGAACATAACTTAGAGATTGTTGATTATCTTAGAGAAATATTTAGGCTACGCTGGAGAATGGACATGTGATTTGTTAGGGCAGTGGTCGGCAAACTCATTAGTCAACAGAGTGGCAAACGGTGGCTCCTCATGAGTTGCAGTTTGCCGACCACTGCCTTAGGGTTTTGCTGACTCTCTTAGACCACAATTCCAAATGTCATTTGCTTCAAGAGTGACATCACAGGTGGATTTCCCTGAGAGTTAAGAGCAAAGGGTTAACATGAATTATTTCCTTTTTGTGGGGTACATGC
Organism: Lasiurus borealis; assembly: GCA_004026805.1. Lineage (NCBI taxonomy): Eukaryota > Metazoa > Chordata > Mammalia > Chiroptera > Vespertilionidae > Lasiurus > Lasiurus borealis. The sequence continues at coordinate 14,976 of PVJN01036151.1, read as the reverse complement.
CAGTTTTTGTCATTGTAGTAGAAGGAGGGGGGTAGTGTCTCCTGGTTTTTTGTTGCTGACAAAGATACACGGGTTCTGTTGTCTCTGGACCATGGGAGGTCTCATCGGCCTCTGTTGGCTGTGAGTTCATGAGACCCTGCCCCTTGTGAGTAAATAACACTCTTTGAATGAGCCCCACCCCTCTCTTCCTTTCCACTGTGGATCTCTTGTCCTTGCTTTATTACATTGGATTCAACAACTGTCCAGGGTAATAAACATCCATCATAGGTATAGAATTTTAAGCTAAGGGAGTTTTCACAGACTAGTACCTGTTTTCTGTCCCCAGTTCAGAGTATGTTATGGAGGTCAAGAGTACTCGGGGTCTAAAATAGCTGGTTTTGAGTTCTAGTTCCCACAGTTTCCAGCTATGAGGAAATATTAGCGAATATTAAGTATAGACTAATTAGCACAGTGCCTAGCTTAAGAGTAATATTTGTATTAATTTTATTACTCTCACCAGTCTTCCCAATAATAATAGAAGTAACTGCAGAAATGACTAATATAAGTGGAGTGGATGCCCTGAAGAAGTGGAATGGACTATTATGGGATCATAGAGGACCTCTGAGGTCTAACTAGTTGTTCTGGGGAAACATAGGGGGATGGTATTGGGTCAGGGGAGGTTATGGAGTTAGTGTTTGTATGCAATGTGTTGTGCTATTTTTTAAATTTAGATTATGTTACTGAACTCTGCCATTATAAAGGTAACTGCTTCGAAGCCTCCCCTATTAAACCATATTTTCTCAGTATAGCGTGCTCTTGAAGAAAAATGACATCTGCTTTGAAGCATCAGTGTGTTTTTAACGGATGATTGGTCTTTTTAATTTGAACTTAACTTCTTTACAAACTTCACATTATTACCAGACAACGCTTCTGTAAAGGGCCAGTTAGTAAAATTTGAAGGCTTGGGTGCTATATGGTTTATATAACTACTCAACTCTGCAGTTGTGTGAAAGCGGCCATAGACAACATGTAAACAAAAGAAGGTGGCTGTCTTCCAATAGTTTTACTTACAAAATCAGGTGAGCTGGATTTGGTCAATCTTGTGCTTACTTTTTAAAAAAATTTTAGTAAGATCATATGTTCAAAGAATAATATCAGTATGTGTACAGATATTAAATGCTAAAACAGTAATTATGTTCCCACTAACTAGCTGAAGCAATATGATGTTGGCACACTTTGAGCTCCCTATATGTCCTCCCCAAGACCACTTCTTCCCTCTCCTGACCTCCCCAAGGCAAGCACTCCTCTGAGTGTATCATTTTCATGCTTTACTTTAAGGTATTGCCATCTGTGAATGTACCCTTATGTAACTTAATTTTTGTATGTCTTTTTAAAAAAACATATTTTATTGATTTTTTTACAGAGAGGAAAGGAGAGGGATAGAAATAGAAACATCAATGAGAGAGAGATATCGATCAGCTGCCTCTTGAACGCCCCCTACTGGGGATGTGCCCGCAACCAAGGTACATGCCCTTGACCGGAATCGAACCTGGGACCTTTCAGTCCCCAGACTGATGCTCTATCCACTGAGCCAAACCGGTTTCGGCTATGTGTCTTTATATGAACTGTACCCTTTACTGTTTTTGAGATTCATTCAAATACTAGAAGCCGGTGCACAGATTTGTGCACTGGGGGTGGGGGGAAGGCGGATATCTGTCCCTCAGCCCTGCCTGCACCCTCTCACAGTCTGGGAGCCCTCAGGGGGGTGTCAGTCAGACTCCTTAGTGCTGCTGTGGAGGGAGGCGGGAGAGGCTCACCAGTCGTGACCCTGGCTGCTGAGGTTCTAGCTGAGCGGCTGACCATCAAGGGGCAGCTCCAGGGTTGAGCGTCTGCCCCCTGGTGGTCAGTGTGCATCATAGCGACTGGTCATTCCACCGTTCGGTCAATTTGCATATTGCCCCTTTATTATATAGGAAAGATGTGTACTTGTATTTAAGACTCATGTTCTCATGCTGGGTATATTAGCAGTGAGGAAAGCAGAAAAAGGTGTCTTTCTTCACAGTTTATATTTTAATGGGGAAAGACACTTCACAGACCTGGCCATTGGGATGTGGTTCAGTTGGATCATAGTCAAAAAGGAGCGAGTTCTATTGTCCCTTCCTCTCTGAAATCAATTTAAAAATAAAAGAAAAAAATTCACAAAAAAGTTGTATATAACTGTGTTCAGCAGGGAGAAAAGTAAAGTAGGGGAGTGAGGGTAGGTGGGTGAGTGCAGGCTGTTTGCAGATTGAAATACGGTGATCCGGTGGGCCTCCCTGAGAAAGGGGACCTTTAAACTGGCAATCAGGGAGAGAGCCTCGTGACTGTGGGTGTGGGTGGGTGGGAGGAGAGCCTGCCTGGCCTGAGGTGCTCAGAGGGCGGGAGGGAGGGGCAGGAGGAGAGGCCGGCCTGGCTGGCGGGGCAGCCCCGGGGAGAGTGGCGGAAGATAAGGTCAGAGGGATAAGGGGGTGGGAGCCCACCACACAGGTTTCCATTAGTATTTTGTCTTTTTCTCTGAGAGATGGGAAAATGTGGTGTTTTGAGCAGCCGTGTGATGTGAGATCTGATTCATTTTTTTTAAAGGTCCCCCTGACGCTTTGTTAGAATAGCTGTCTTGCCTAGCCAGTGTGGCTCAGTGGTTGAGCATTGGCCTGTGAACCAGGAGGTCGTGGTTCATTCAGTTCCTGTCAGGGCATATGCCTGGGTCGCAGGCTTGATACCCAGTGTGAGGGGTGCAGAAGGCAGCCCACCAGTGATTCTCTCTCATCATTGATGTTGCTATCTCTTTCCCTCTCTCAAATCAATAAAGAAAAATATATGTATACTTTTTAAAAGAGTAACTCTCTTGTGCTGCTGCAAAATAATGGCAGCTGGGACTGAAAGGAAACAGGTGTCGGTGAGAAGCAAGCAGTTGGATTCTAGGAGCATCTTGAAAGTAGTGACAATGAGATTTGCTGCGAGTGGGTGAAGGATGGTGATACTGGGGAGTTTTTGCCGCTGTGGGAGTTGCCATTTATGAGGAAAGGAAGACGGAGGGAGGCACAGGGTGTGGAAGCAAGGTGAGTTGGGATGGGGAGGTGGTAAGTGAAACTTTTAGAGCCCACGGGGGACATGTAGGATTGAAACTTTTGAAGTTGAGGGGAAAGATTGGGGCTGAAGATAGAAATCTGAGACACATGTAAGTCCTGAGATTGAGTGAAAGCACAGAGGAATGAGGCCTGAGTCAGCGAGGGCAGCAGGGCTTGTGGTGGAAGTGAACCTGTGAGCCCATGTAATCAGTGCATCGGTGAAGGCAAGGAGAATGTTGTCAGGGAGGAGGGCGTGAGACCTGTGCTCCAGGCTATTGCTGTAAGGTCAATTCGAATGAGGGTCAAGACTTGTTTTGTGGGCTTTGGCCGCACAAACACTGATGACCTTGATAAGAGCAGTTTCTAGAGGGCGATGCAGGAAAAGCCTGGGAAGGAGGGCTCATTGAAGGACTGAGAGAAGAGGACCTCAAATAGAGAAAGCTTTTCAGCAGGTGCCAGGACGCTGCAGTGAGATTTGGGACTCAGAAGGTTTTGTTGAGATGGGAGAATGACAGCATTTTTGTCATGTTGAGAAATGACTCTGTACAGTGACCAGGTGGAAGTGGGAGAGAGGGCACTTGCTGGAGCCTGGCTTTTGGGAAGCCACAGAGGATGGGCGAGTGGACAGTCCGTAGGCTTTTGAGAAGAGGGAGAGCAAAGTTAGGGTAGTGGGATCAGGTGGATATTTCAGGGGGAAATGAGGGTAAGTAGGGGCTAGTGAGTTTTGGGGAGAGAGAAGAAGGTGTGCAGTAGTCTGCGGGTAAGTACGATAAGAATGTGAGTGGATTAGCACCATGGAATGGCTTAGCTGAGGCGAGTGATCTGAAGGAAACAGCAGTTGTGTTCTTTTTAGCAGAGGTGGAGTAGACAGTACTGTGTCGTGCTGGAGTTTTGCCCCCGCCTCCTGTCAATGCCAGAACAGGTCAAGGAAGTGAGTGTACTGGTGGGGCCTGAAGTCGAAGCTGGGAGGAAGTGAGGGCATGTGGGTAGTGAGGTTTGTCAACAGTGATGCATGTGGCTGTAGTTCATTCCTGTTCACTGTGTTTGACTTAGACTGTATACATCTCATTTTATTTTGTCCTCTCATTGGGAGGTAGGAATGTTTCCAGCAAGAAACAATGATATATGAACTAGTGCTCAGCATTTCTTCAGGGTATAGACCTTGCAGGTAGTGGGACCTGTGCATCTTTAACTTTAGTAGCTGGTGCAAATTGTTTTTCAAAATGCTCATCCGGTTTACCCTCCTACCAGCACTGTTGTTCTACATCCTTGCTACCCTTGGTGTTGTCAACTTCCTTTATTTGCCAGTTTGTTGGGTGTGAACTTATATGTCATTTAGAGAAAAGTATTTAAAAACGTTACCCGTTTTATTAATTAGTTTTTGCATGGTTTTAGTGTTTTTCTTTGGTTACTAGTGAAGTGAAGTATCTTTTGGCTTTTGGATTTCCACTTTTGTGAATTGCCTGTTTGTCTTTTTATTTTATTTTATTGTTTTATTTTTCTTATTTGTAGGAATTAATATATTCTGTTAATCATCTTTTATTATCTGTGTGACAAATAACCTCTTCAGTTTGTGAATTGTCTTTTTACTGTATTTATGGAAGCTTTAAAAAGTGGTATTGAAAGCATGGGATAAAAGGATGAAAAGGATCTCGGTGTTCTAATCTTTCCTTCTCGCCTTCATGCTACACAGGTAGAAGAGAAGATATATTTTTGGTTTATAGGTAGTTGTCTTTTAAAAAGTTTTATGGTTTCTTTTATAAGTCTTGTACATCTTTTGTTAGATTTATTCTTTAGGTATTATTTAGGTGGGGTTTTTTTCTATTGTAAATAATTTTTTTAAGTTAAAAGTTTTAAAAAATATATATTTTATTGATATTTTTACAGAGAGAGGGAGAGAGAGTTAGAAACATCTATCAACTGACTCCCTCACATCTACCTGGGATGTGCCCGCAATCAAGGTACATGCCCTTGACTGGAATTGAACCCGGGACCCTTGAGTTGCAGGCCGACGCTCTGAGCCAAACCTGTTAGGACAGTTAAATTTTCTATTTATTGGTAAAAGGAAATGCAGGTGACTTTATAGTATGTATATTACTACTATAAAGGAATTCTGCAGTGAACACCTTTGAAGATAGGAATGACTTTTGAATGGTCTTATCCCCAATCAGAACTTTTGTCATCTTTTGGTCAAAATTGGCCTTTGAGATTGTCTAATTATGGCAGCTTTAGAAGATGTAGTGGGCTCTCTGTTTCTGTTGTAACTAATGATCTCTTTAACTCTATGAAGCAAAGAAAATAAAGCTCGCTTTGAGGAGGGCGGAGGAGAAGAGGCAGGAACAGGGTAGACGTGGCTTGTGGAGTCATTGTTTTAAGTTTGTCAAGTGTTTTTCCTGGTAACTGAGAATTGCTTTCTCTTGTTCCTCAAGAATTGGGTTCCAGGCTTTAGTTTCTTGAGTAAGAACTTAAAGATTTTGCCATTTTATGACTTCCAGAGTTTCAGCTGTGAAAGTGCTGTTTAATGTCTAAAAGTGCTGGTTGTTGGTGGTTATTGATGTATTTAATTCTTTAGTATTCTGAAGAGTAATGGATACTTAGGTCTCAGTACTTGTCATTGTTGCTGAAGATACTTGTTCTGTGTAAGAATGTGTTCTTCACCCTTAAGAAAGGGTTTACTTCTTTTCCCAGTAGTAATTCTTAAAGTGGGGATAGGATGATTTTGCAGGTTAAAAATCCCAAGATTTAGCTTTGTTTCAGCATTTCAAATCAGATTTTTGTCGTCAATAAAAACTTTTTTTCCGAGAAGGAAATATATCCTGCTTATTTAAGAAATATTTTATAGGTTCAATGTGAAACTTTACTTATGACATTTTAGACTTTAAAACAACTGAAAGTAAAAATTAATGTGAAATTGAAATTTTATATGAAATACTCTCTGCATTTTGTTTAGACCAGCATGTTTTGGAAATTTGATCTTCACTCATCATCCCACATAGACACACTTCTAGAAAGAGAAGATGTAACACTGAAGGAGTTAATGGATGAGGAAGATGTTTTACAGGAATGTAAAGCGCAGAACCGCAAACTTATAGAGTTTCTGTTAAAAGCAGAATGTCTCGAAGACTTAGTCTCCTTCATTATAGAAGAACCACCTCAAGACATGGATGAAAAGATCAGATACAAGTAAGAAATTCACTATTCTCTTTAGGGGGGGACTGAAATGAAGGGGGGTAGACTATTCATTCTCGTTGTTCAGTAATGTCCTGCAGCTGCTGCAGACCGTTTACAGTGTTTAGATGGTCAGGAGTGGCGGGCTCAGCAGAGCGCCTCTTCTGTTCTAGAGCTAAGTCCAGTGAAATGAGGGGATTTTAAAAAAGAGCGTTCTATACTTCACTCCGAAGGGCAAAGTGTTCTATAAGTAAATGAAGTTTCTTAAAATAGTAAGGCCATCTAAGGAAGTATTTTCTCTTCTTTGAAAATAGGAAGATAGAGGTTACGTGACCATTTAAGATCACACAGTGAATCTAAGCTGAAGCTTGGGTTCTGAAGAATTTTGCTGGTAAAATAAATTCTGACCTTTTGTTAACTGAAAGTAAGGGTGTGTGTCTTGGTGAATATTAGTGTCACTAAATTTAAGCATGAAACACCTGAAATAACTACAGTGGACTTACCTACTCACTAGTTTCACCTGTTTACAAGGAGAATGTTAGGACAGTGGGTCCCTTTATCACTGTCTCTATGAAACTATGCAGACCCCTGGAAACTGAATATCCCGTATGTATTTAAAGGATTGGGGTTTCAGTTAGTTATTTTTCCATCTCCAACTATTGAAATATTTGGTTCATCTCCTACATTTTCCCCAGGAAAATAGTACAAATTCAGGAAGGAAAAATTATTATGTGCTAAATAAACTTCATGGACTAGAAAGAATTATGGTGGTTTATATATTTTTATCCTCCACCCCAGAATATATATGTATTGTTTGAGAGAGAGAGAGAGAAGGGGGGGGGGACATCAGTGAAAAAGGGAAACATCAATCAGTTACCTGCTCTACACACCCCGATCAGGCATTGAACCAGGAACCTAGATTTTTGCCCAGACCGGGAATTGAACCTGCAACCTTTTGGTGTATGAGACGACGCTTTAGCCAACTGAGCCACCTGGCCAGGGCGGAAGAATTATGTTTTTTAGTTGGTTCTCTTTTGTCCTTTATTTTTAGATACCTTTTCATTTCTTCGTGGTGAGAATTTTGCTGTCAGGGAAATAATTATTAATATTTTTGGTCATGTTCTTTGTCAGCCATGATTGACAACTAGCATTCAATGACAGCCTCCACTCAGAGATCCGTGTCTGAAAAAAGAAAAGGAGAGAAATTTGGTATCAGAAATAGTAGTGATTCCCATTCTCAAGAGAATTTCTGCCACACGTGGGGCGTTGCTTGTTTGGGGCTTATGCTGGAAGGAGACTCTGTGGTGTGGGCTTTGTATCTGGCCCTCCCTCTTAACAAGCTCTGAGAACTTGAGCAAGGAATTTGCCCTTCTGGGTTCTGATTATTTCTGTAACTGAATTAAGCTAATATCTCTTCAACTGGGAAGTGTAGGCACGCCTATGGAAAGTGCTTATTTTACCAAAAAGTAGTTGTGGCTTTTGTTATGCCATGCCAGCATTTTGGTGGGCTTTTTTTATTGTTTGCATTTTTCTGGTGGTGGTTTTTTGTGCTACATTTGAAGTTGCAAAGTAGGTGTGCCTCCCCTGGACACAGCCTCTGGATAGCACCATTTCAAGAGAGCATAACCTGGGCAGAGCCGTTCTCCGCTGTGCTTCTGGCCTACACAGCACCATCAGCTGTGTGTGTTACATTAGAGCTGGCTGACTCAGACAACGGGATCAGTGTAGAGGGGTTTTTCCAGTGGGAGCTAAAGGCTTTTCAGAGTTAGGGTTGACAATAGTCATCTAAGGAAATTGAGACTGGTGTTTAGCAGTTTCTGATGATGGAGTGATTGCTGTAGTTGGTATATTAGTTAAAAACTCATCACTGTTGTTAGTTTGGTGATCATATACAACATATTAAAGCATTGTCATTTTACACTAACCTTTTTAATTCTAATGACCGATACCTCATTATAAATAATTTAGCATTAATTCGAACTAACAGAACTTTAAAAATAGGCTCTTAGTAGAAGTATAAATCCAAAAATTAAAATGTTGGTGGTGGGTCAAAGTTCCCACAGAGGGACTGCGGACTTCTAGAGGCAAGAGGAAAACCAGGAGGGGCCGCTACCCTGAGAGTCGAGGTAGCTGCCAACTGGCCAGGTGACTGCTGGTGTTTGCATCACGGAGCCCATGATGCCTTTGAGGAAGGATTGGAGACAAACCAGGGACAGCTCTTAAAGTAGTTTCCTAGAAAGGGAGCAGAGGGAGGAAGTGGAGCTACAGGCACATGTGGAGTCAGGAGCGGGTGGCGTTGGCTTTCACCCTGGATGGAAGAAACAATGGTGCCGGTCAGAGGGAAATGACGGTGTAGTGTAGACTGAGTCGGAATGGAGATTGAGTGATGTGCTGTGCTTGAGTGGGTGGAGGGGGTGGGATCAGGAGAGCAGTGACTTAGAAGCTTTAGGAGCAAGGCTGCTCCCAGGTCAGGTGCCGTCAACCAGGATTCTCTTCTGATGGCTTTTGAGTTTCAGTGCCAAGGAAGGAATTGGAGTCAGAGTATGTGAGGAGTAGGAGCAGAAGCCTTGCCCAGGAATGTGGTAGAGGGTTTATTGTTTGTTTGTTTTTATTGATTTCTGAGAGAGGAAGTGGGAGAGGGAAAGAGAGAGAGAGAAACATCAGTGATGAGAGAGAATCATTGATCGTCTGCCTCTGGCACGCCCCTTACTAGAGACTGAGCCCAAAATCCCAGCTTGTGACCCGAACCGAGAATTGAACCGTGACCTCCTGGTTCATGGGTCATTGCTCAACCACTTTGGGTATTTTTGAACCTTTTTAATGTTGAAGGAGAGAAGGATGTAGCCTCAGCCTGTCCAGAACCATATCTTTGAGCCTTGTCTGCAGTGCCTGGGCCCTCCATGTGCTCTTTTTAAGCTAGATCACACTTCCAAGTTACCTGCGGGAGAATGGGTGCAAAATTAAAAAGATGACCTCTGTGTCAGAATTTAGAGAGAGTGCCTACACATTTGGTTTGCAACTGGGGTTGAGGTCTCCTGCCTTTTACCAATCCTTTATTTGCCAGTAACTTCCACATTGTGGCAGTTGAGACATTGTGTCCCCCCAAGTCTTACAGCCACATTTCAGCACTTCTATAAAGTAGAAAATCAGAAGGAATAAAAACAGCTAACACTCATTTACTCTAAGCCTTTCTTCTCAGTCTTTTGTATAAATTATTCTCCCCAGTGGAGTAAGGACTATTGACTTAACATTTCAGACTTGGAAACTGAGGCCCCGAGAGGTCAAGTAACTTGCCCACGATACAGATTGTAAGTGGTGGAGACAGGGTCCTAACCTCGATGATGTGACTCCAGAAGCCACACCTGTAATCACTGAATAATCCTGTCCCCACTCCCCCAGAATAATGGCGACTTTATGGTACGGCATCTATACGCCAGCATGTTTCTTAAAGTGAGGAAGGCTTTAATTTGATGGAGTCACAAGCCTCCAGAAGTGGCTCTTCAGTAATGTGATTTTTGTGCCCACGCACCTGCCAGTTCCATTGTCTCTTCGTTTTTTTTTCTCTCCCTGCAAAGGTTCATTTGGGGACATTTTCCTATTGCTTAGTCTTTTGACCTCTTGCCAGACCCCCTCAGGGACTGCAGCTTTCTGGTCCGATGCCAGTGGCCTCTTCAGTCAAGGACTCAAAACAGGCAGCCACTTGCTTGTGTATTCCAGCCCCCGGACCTCACCGATCCCTTTTGTCACACAGCTGCTTCTGGCTGTTCTTCACTTCCCGGTCCTGGTCAGCATTTGAGCTTCCTATTCCTGATGACTAGATGGTTCTGGATCCTGGCTGCTTGACAGGGAGGAATAAAGAACAGAGAAGTAAACTGTGGGTTGGGGAGAGTACAGTCTCCAGTGCTACTGAAAGCATGAGGAATTGTGGTCAGAGAACTGAGCGCAGGAAATGGATTTCCTGCCTGTTTTTCAGAGAGGGAGAGAGCCCTTTGGTGCTCAGAGACGTAGCTTGAGGGGTACGGGTACTTCTAGTGCTGTGGGGTCTCTAGAAGAGATTGTGTTCCACAGCATTGAGACCTGATGGTGGATTGAGCCCCAGAGACCTTGGAAGGCTGGTATGGAGAGTGTTGTGTTTTTATTAAATATATTTTTATTGATTCCAGGGAGGAAGGGACAGAAAGAGAAAGAGAGAGAGAGAGACATCCATGATGAGAGGGAATCATTGATCAACAACTGCCTCTTGCATACCCCCAACTGAGGATCAAGCCCGCAACTGGAATGGAACCTGGGACCCTTCAGTCCACAGGCCTACGCTCTATCCACTGAGCCAAATCGGCTAGGGCGAGAGTGCGGTTTTTTATATATAGCTTCCCACCAGGCTCACTCAGACAGATGCTCTATTCTCTAGTATATTAGAATATATATTCTCGTAATATGTAATATAGATTGAACATTTGAGAAGCCCCTAAAACAACTTTCTAGCACCATTTGTAACCCATATGAAATTAGAAGTGGCCAGTCAAGACCTAAATGTGTCTTGAGTCCTTACAAGGTGCTGTGCGCAGTTTCCTGGGAACCAGTGTCCCTCATGGTTGACTCTAAGTTGTTCCAGAGTAGCTACTGAGGACTGCAACCCAAGGCTTTTTGCCTGTCACCTCTTGCCTCATCTGAGAAGGCCATGTCCCTACAGCATAGCCTCCCACCCCTTTAGGCTCCTGAGTTCTAGGTGTGTTCTAGTTTTGTTGGGGGAAATGTATTTCTATTAAAGCTTGGTTTAGGAACGGTATTTTATTTTATTTTTAAAATATATTGATTTTTTATAGAGAGGAAGGGAGAGGGATAGAGAGTTAGAAACATCAATAAGAGAAACATCCATCAGCTGCCTCCTGCACAACTCCCACTGGGGATGTGCCTGCAACCAACATACATGCCCTTGACTGGAACTGAACCTGGGACCTTTCAGCCCGCAGGTCGACGCTCTATCCACTGAGCCACACTGGTTTCAGCAGGAACAGTATTTAGATATAGCAAATTCACTTTAGAGGTTGGACAGAATTGATTGAAATGATTTTGTAATTCTCAGAAAATCATTTATTTCCCCCACAAAATTTTAGGAAGCCTTTCTGATTGTGTATTACTTTATGCAATTAAACTGTTAATGTAGATGATGATGCAAGTATCCTATTCTTCTAGGTATCCAAATATATCTTGTGAGTTGCTCACTTCTGATGTTTCCCAGATGAATGATAGACTGGGAGAAGATGAATCCTTGCTAATGAAATTATATAGCTTCCTCCTAAACGATCCTCCCTTGAACCCACTACTTGCCAGTTTCTTCAGCAAGGTGCTAAGTATTCTTATCAGCAGAAAACCAGAACAGGTAAATATTGGTTTCCAAAAGGTAAGTATGAGGGCTGATCGTCACTCAGAGGATCCTCAGGAATTTTGTTGCTTCAGTGTTCTGAGTATGCTCCAAGTCCAGCTTTTATAAAAGAATATATTTTACACCGTAAGCATTCTAAATGTTTGCTGGCTTAACATCGATTTACACATTAATATGTTCTAACTTTACATTTTTTCTAAGTGCCTCACATCTCGGTTTTTTAGCAGACTGTGGTTTTCTCTTGATAAGTAGCTAGAAGCATGAGAACGCTAGTATCTGTTTTTGAAGATGGCATGACGGTGCATACCGAGCAGTTGAGTGTGTGAGTGGAGTCCTAGTGACTGTGGTAAAGTAACAATTGTTGTTTTTTTCCCCTTGATTACAAATGAAGCTTAAATAAAAAGGCTTTCTTATAAATGTCACTGATTATTGGTTTATACAAATGGTGACAGTTTCTATTTTGATTCCACTAAAAAAAAGTTTCAGGAGACATCTGGGTATAGACTGTTAGGTACTATTATGTAGCTTTGCTGTAGTGATTGGCAGAAATTCATGCCTTACTCCTATGCCAGGAACTCCCCCACCTCTCTCCTCCTCCTTTTTTTTCTTCTTGTTCTCCTCCTTCTCCACTTCGGTTGCTTTTTAAATAACTCAGATGTCCTTGGGAATTTATTTTCCAAGTCTCAGTTGTATATGTAGTGGTTCTCAAAAGTGTGGTCCCAGGACCTGTTGAGATTTTGTTAGAAATGCAAGTTCTTGAGCCCCACTCCAGACCTACTGGCTCAGACTCCGGGGGCTGGGCTCAGCCGTCTAGGATTTTAACAGGTCTTCCAGATCAGTGGGTGCCAACCTTCCGGGCCCCAGGGACCACCAGTTGGCGACTGCTGCTCCAAAGGCTTCCTTACCCAGCGGTCACCAACCTTTTCGACCTCATGGACCACTGCTTGGCAGCCGCTGTTCCAGATGACGGACGCATGCCACAGTGTGAGAATCTCTGCTCTCCTCAGTGTTGGTGTGAAAAGGGTCTGCTGACCACTTAGCGAAACAGGCAGCCAAGGAGCATTGAGCCTCAGATGCCCAAGTATAGACTGTCAGTCCCGCCAGAGTGCAGCGAGCAGAGGTGTGATGACAGGGTTGCAGGTAGTCAGACCTGTCGGGCCTGGCCTCCTTCACGGGGGAAAGCAGGCTCCAGGATCCACCTTGCTGTCTGCACACCTGGAGGGATGGAACTGTTTGAGGCTTAATGTGTCTGTCCTGTGCCATGTGATACATGTTTTATTTTAGAGAGGAGGTCATTCTTTCATGGCTTAACTGAGTAGGGTTGCCCTCTTAAATGTATTGGAATTGAGGTTCTTTTTTCTTAGATAATCTTTCCCAAGTCATGATTGCTCTGATAGATTTTCTGTCTTCTGCCTTCCGATGAGAAATAATAGGACTGCTGACTGTTACAGCAAAGTTCAAGTCACCCCTCAGCCTAAATTACTAGTCAGTTCCAGATGGTTGTAGTGACTATTAAAACAGGTTCTGGTTTTCAGTGTCATGACTGAGAATGCACTTGAAGCTTTTGGAGTATTTGTGTTGGTCAGATACAGTATCTGTGTAAAGATGACGCTACATGCCAATTACATGCTGAGAAAAGGGCCCAGTCACTGCTGCTCATTGTGCATCCTGGTGCAGGACTCCTTGAATGAAAACAAGTGGGTTCTATAGCCCGTGGCCTTTTAGCTCTAGGAAAAGAGCCAAACTGGTACCTCTCTAACCTTTTGGGAATTATGAGTAAATAAAGGTTTCCCATCACATAATGAGTTAGTAAGGATATATGCAACTGTTAATGAAAAAAAATCAGGCTCAACCTGGCTTAACTGATGCAGACATTTATTAGCTCGCGGAGCATACAGTCCAGTTGTAGGGCACCTTCCTTGTTGGATGACTTAGAACATCGCCAGTGTCATCTTTTATGTAGGCTATATTGCTGTCCCGGCTGTGCCTTTGGGTTCCAGACCTAGGGTTTTTCCCTCATCTCTCCTTACCTTACTCTGTGTTTGTAATACTATTGTGCGACTCAATTGTGAGTGGATTCAATGTGTATGACTTCGTGAAGGTTTATTTCAACATTTAACACCATTGTCTAGAGAAGCCACATGGGATGGTCCATCTGCACTTACACCCGGTTCTGGGTGTGAAGCAGGTTCAGTTGGCTCTTAGACTTCTCGTGGGATAATAGCAGGATCGTGGCTTTGGGGACATATAAATCTAAGCTTAAATTTCAGGACAGCCGCTTGAACCTGGTTTCTGCAACATGAGTTAAGCAGCCCCACCACGGGGGCTTTGGAAAGATTTCGGTGAGACTATGGTAGAGCAGCTGCCACGTTGGGCTGCTGCTGGGACTTGTGAATAGATGATCCCCGCACACAGACAGAAACCAGCAGTACACAAGGGAGTGTGGGACAAAACAGTCTCCTTCTTCTTCCTGTACAGAAAAGACCCAGGTGGCAGGGATGTAATTTATTTCTGTCGTCATGGTCTCGGTATACTGTCAGCCTCTGCCACAGTCACTCTCCTTGTGTGAATCTGATCAGGTGAATTGCTAAAATAAAATCCACGTGATGTTTCTATAGCAGGTGAGTTAGTCACTTTGACTGATAGAGAACTCTTAATGTTTTGAATTTTTTTCTCTCACTGGCTAGAGTATAATTAGGATTTTAAATATGTATCTGCAATTTAGTACAACAGTCTAATAATGGACTTTTATGTCCATAAACTGAAATGGCATATCCTCTTTCTCGGAATTAATTATTAATGAAAGTGAACAGAAATAAAAGATTCTGTGATGGTGTATTTGTATTAGGGAATATATGGTAATTTGGGGGTTTTTGAACAGCATAACAATTAGCAGGCTTCCCAACTTGACATCTTATGAATTCAGCATTTGCTGTTCCTCCACTCGCAGCGGTGAGAGGATGTTGGTGGGGGCAGGACTGACAGCATTCTGAAATGTCTAGTTCTCAGGTTACATGTCTTTCAGTTTCGGTTTGTTCTCCTCTAGATTGTGGATTTCTTAAAGAAGAAACGTGATTTTGTAGACCTTATTATAAAGCACATAGGAACTTCCGCTATCATGGACTTGTTGCTCAGGCTCCTGACGTGCATCGAGCCTCCACAGCCCAGGCAAGATGTGCTGAATGTGAGTAGAATTATGACTGTCCTTGATCGGGGTGAGGAGAGGCGCGCGTGCACCCACAGGCTGCTGTCTGCTGGGGTGGGTTCCACGAGTTTGGTAGAAGGTTATCTGGGAAACTAGAGGGTAGGGGACAGGGTGGGCCAGAAGGTTGTTCCGAG
>PVJN01036150.1:5663-21774 GCA_004026805.1 Lasiurus borealis | reverse complement strand
TCTCCTCCCCTCTCTCTCAAAGAAACCAAACCCTGTGCTTTCCCTAGGAGCTATGGCTCAGTATTTGCTAATTCAGTATGTATTATAAATTTATAGAATAAAACTACCGTGAATGACAATAATTGACAAATTGATTGTACTTCCCTACTTTTCAGCTCCTGATCTCAGTTCTGCCCTCCATTTGACTTGGTGTTTGCAAATATCAAAATGTCAGCAGGATAGATGGCTCTTTGCTCTGCCCCTTACAATGATATCTAGTCTAAGGCTCCTTCTACCTTCTTCATCAGATACCACTGCTTCAACTTTTTTTTTCTTTCAATAATTTATTTTAAAACCTTTTTTTTATAGCCTTTTACATTTGTTCCTCATGGTTATTGGTTCATTCAGTCCGCTGCATTCCGTTGCGGTTTTGGGTTGCTCCCTTTAACCTTCTTGAGTCAGAAGTTCCATAATGTTCTTTCAGATTTTTAGAGGGAAAAAAAAAAGCATAAAGTACTTTTAAGAACCACAGCTGCAAATTTTATGAAATAATAAATTGAATCTTATCATTTCAGAATTGGAAAAGATATCGTAACATTTTGTTCAAATTTACAGTTATAAAAATTAAAGTCTCTCTAGATCTAATCAATAGTGCTCTCTAACTTTCTGCAGCACAATTCTACTCCTTTACAGCAAATGCTGACAGTATATGGTAGGGGTCACTCACAGTGTGAAATTGGTAAAGCAAGTTGTCAGCAGGTCAAAGGGGATACATTGTTAGTTCCTAAGAGAAGTATTTGTAGAAATTACTTAGATTATATGATGGATAGAAAGACAAGTGAAGCTAGAAAAAAAACTGATGGATTGGGATAATAGGAAAGATAGAGGAACTGAAGGTTATGAGGAGGGCAGTGACAGTCAGGTTCAGTAAGCATCTAAGAAGAAGAGATGGAGGGAGAATTTGTGGTCAAAAAGGGGGAATAGTGGAATTCCCACCTTTATTCCTTCCTGTAATTTGTAAGTTGGCATAGAAAATTGTTGAAATATTCAAGGGACATATTAACTTAAAAGTCAAAAGTTTAAGGTTTAAAAACAAAATTGCTCACTTAGCATTGTCATTTAATTTCTAGGGGGCAAAATGGGCATATCAATTGTGTTTCTATCTTTTTTTTCTGTCCCTGGAGCAATTATGTGGCATTGAGTTAATTATGCTTCCTTTGAAGTCTTAGAAATTTAATACATTACATGTCTACAGAGGAAAATGATCTACCTCTCATACAAGGGTTTCAAAGCTTTAAGAAAAACAGTGCAGTTTTGTATAGCTGAGTAAACCAACTGCTGTTATATTGGTAGAAATTTGTTAACACAATGTACCTATAAGTGCCCTTGAAATAAATATGGTAAAACCAGGGTGCTCACATGGTTTGATTTAAATATACATTGGGATGATATTTTGAAAAACAATATTTTTTTTTACATAAGAAAAATGTTGTTTTAGATTCTAGTAAGTTATACCACTTTCAGAAAGGATACAAAATATCATATATAAATTGGTCACGGTGTTTAGTTTGCAGGATTGAAATAAGAAAACCAATTATTTAAAAACAGGAAGTTTTATTACTAATATGATAATGAATATCATTTTCCATTTGAAATTTTTCAAGTTTTCAGGAAGGAACCTTATTGTTACACAAAAGTCTTTGGTTCTGCAATAAGAAAAGCACATTAATTCTTATTCCTTAAACATGCTGTATGCAATAACGGAGAACTTCAATCTTGTCAAACAACAAAATGACAAAGTTACTTACTTCAAATATGTAAGCAAACTGACAAAAATAAGCCTTTAGAAAGAAATATGAAACAAGTGACAGCATCTAGTTTCCATCTTTGAAGAAAGATTCCCTGTCATCAAAAAGGTACCCTTAATATTCTAGTTACTGTGATAGGTAGTTAATAGCTACTTAAATAACTCAATTGTTACCAAAAAGAAATTATTTGGAGACATTATGCAATGCACAACCCTATATAATAAAGCGATAATATGCCAATTGACCATCACAACCTCACACATGATGGCCAACCCCATCTCCCTCAGCAAGCTAACCTATGGGGTCAGAGTGTCTGCACTCTGGTGGTCAGTACACATCACAGTGACTTGTTGACCAGTCAACTGACTACCCTTGGTGGTCAGTGCATTTCATAGTGAGCAGTTGAGCAGTCTTAGCATATTATTAGCATAGTATGCTTTGATTGGTTGAACAGTCAACTGATCACCAGACAACTAGATACTTAGCATATTAGGCTTTTATTATTTAGGTCTAGAGGTTTGGTACACCCCCAAAAGGGTGTCCCTCGGCCTAGCCTGCCCCCTCTCACAGTCTGGGAGCCCTCAGGGGATGTCCTACTGATGGCTTAGGCCCCCCTCTGTGGGAGGCAACCAGACAGATTAGGGGAAGGCATCACCCCCATCACACTGCTGCTGCTGCCTCTGCCAGCCACCACAGCCATCAACACAGACTACAGTCCCTTCACCATAAAAAAATGACAACTTTCTCTAGGCATTTTCATGATGTCTCTTTCATAGGATATGACATTTATTTATTTATTTATTTATTTATTATATCTTCACATGAGGATATTTTTCCATTGATTTTTAGAGAGCGTGAAAGAGAGAGGGAAAGACAGAGAGAAATGTCAATGTTAGAGGCACACTTTGATTGGCTGCCTCCTGTATGAGCACTGACCTGGACCCCAGGCAGGGAGGAACCTGTAACCTAGATACATGCCCTTGATCAGAATCGAACTCAGCCCTTCGGTGGGCTTGTATCTCTTCTCCAGCTTCAGCAGCCCAGTGCCGTGGCTGTGGGGCTGGAGCTGGGGACCAGCCCCGCTGCGGGTGTGTGTCTCCTCTCTGGCCCCAGCATCCCAGCACCAAGGCTGCCAGGCTGGGGCTGGGGGCTGGCCCCCCTGCGTGTTGTTCTCTTCAGCTCTGAGGCTGGACGCGGGCCGCCCTATCTATTGTTCTCTCAGGTTCTGGGCCCTCCTCCTGAACTGGTCGTGACTATTGCAGTGTCCCAGCCTAATTTGCATATTACGTTTTTATATAGAGAGATATGGTGTCTGCTGTTCATTTCAACACAAAATCAGTCTTTCTTACATGGAAAATAGCATTAAAAGTTTTCACCACCAATGATTAAAATGGTAGATAGTAGTTTTGGAAGTACAGGGCCATTCATTAATCCTGTACAACTTCTTGTGTCTATCTTGCATTTTTTTTTCTCTCTAACATGAGCATATGATTTTGGAAAGTATGAAAGACTATATTGATGATGTCCCTGGAATGAAAATATTTCTATGATCCCATGGTAACAAAAGATAATGGTGCTGGATTTTTTTAAAAATATATTTTATTGATTTTTCACAGAGAGGAAGGGAGAGGGATAGAAAGTCAGAAACATCGATGAGAGGAAGACATCGATCAGCCGCCTCCTGCACACCCCACACTGGAGATGTGCCCGCAAGCAAGGTATATGCCGCAGACTGGAATCAAACCCGTGACCTTTCAGTCCATAGACCGACGCTCTATTCACTGAGTCAAACCAGTCTCGGCATTGGTGCTGGATTTTATAATAAAAATTGAAACTCTTTCTAGGGGCCCAAAAATATGGATCAAGTAGGAGCTAATAACCAGTCCTCAAAAATTTAATTGTTTTATATGGATACTAGAGGCCTGGGTGCATGAATTTGTGCATGGGTGGGGTTTGGCTGGCCTGCCCCAATTCAGGGCAGATTGGGCTAGACCATCTTGGAAGAGGGGACTTGGGAGGTTGGCCTGCCAGCCCTGCTCCCAATTGGGATGGAAGGGGCTGATTGGAGGATGGTGTTGGCCAGGGGAAGGGGCCGCATGTGATTGTCAGGCCAGCTCTTGCCCCTGATTGAACTCCAGGTTGAGGGGACATTTGCATTTAGTCTTTTATTATATAAGATGATTTTTACAATAGCATGGACTTCTATGATAAAAAATATAATTTTAATTTAATTGCACTTGAAAAAAATTATCTAACAGGCAACATTCATTCCTGACTCACTTGACATTTTCTTATGTCATAGTTATCAATTCCTGAACTGCTTTAAAATCTGAGTTTTGTTTTGTTTTGTCTTGTTTTTCCTTTGGTAATGTATTGAATTTGAAAGGCAGCTGTTACTAGCCAACCCAGAGCTTTGGAAATTAACTTTGGAAATGAGAAAGTCTTAAATTTATTTTACTTTCCTCTTGATAGAAATCATGTATGACAGCTCTTGCCTTTGGTAATAAGGACTGAAAGAGCATCAGATTATTCTTTTCTCTTTTTTAAAAATTAAATTTATTGGGTGACATTGGTAAATGTGATCTTATAGGTTTCAGGTGTGGTGTCCTATGTTACAAGATTTCTAAATTGTATTGTGTGTCCACTACCCAAAGCCAAATCTTCTCTAGTCACCCAACCCCCTTCCCTCTGGCAACTACCACACTGCTGTTTATGTGGAGTTTCTGTTTTATATCTCACTTATGAGTGAAATAATATAGTTCCTAGCCTTTTCTGACTGACTTCTTTCACTTAGCATAATGTTCTCAAGGTCCATCCATGCTGTTGTAAATTGTGCTATTTCATCCTTTCTTATGTGTGGGTAGTAATCCATTGTGTATATGTACCCCATCTTCTTTATCCAATCATCTATCACAGGACACTTAGGTTGTTTTCATGTCTCAGCCACCATGAATAATGCTGCCATGAATATAGGGGTGCATATATCTTTGTGAATACATTTTTAAGATTTTGGGGTATACCCCAGGACAGGGATTGCTGGGTTGTGTGGTAGCTCTATTCATATATATATATATATATATATATATATATATATATATATATATATATAATTTTTTTTGAGAAATCGCCAGACTGCTTTCCATTGTAGTTGTGCCAGTCTACATCCCCACATTTTTTTCTATAACCTCTCAACCTCTCAACACATGTTATTGCTTGTCTTGTTAATAATAGCCACTCTAACAGATGTGAGATGGTGCTGGGGAAACTGGAAAGCCATATACAAAAGAATGAAACTGGATCATAAGCTTGTTTTTCTGATTGGAGCTCTACTGAGCTCTCAGAAAATTCTCCTGAAGATGGGTATGAGGCAGAGAATTAGGTTCCAAATATGACAGATTCAACTCACCTCTCTCCTCTGACCATCGATTTAGGATACTAATGTTGTTGGACAGTTTGCTTCTATAACTAATTCTAATAGTCTAAAGTTCATTTAACAGCTTTTGCTTTTGCAGTATCTAATGCGCTAGTTTTTCTTTTCTATTAGGTTGTTGAATGGGTTCAACATTTTTATTCTATCCATTTATTAAAACAAAGTTAAATAAGAAAATGCCCAAATAAAAGCGAAAATTGTACTCTTATTTGAAATATAAAATCACAATTGCTTTAACCTTCAAGACAAGAGAATTGAAGTCCTTCTCTAATTCATTATTCATTTATTCATTCATTCAGACAGCATGTTTAAAGCTATTTTGTGCAAGGCAATGTGGAGAGTGTTGCTAGGAATACAATCATGAATGATATATGGTTTTAGCCCCCAAGGAATATTCAGACTAATAAGGAAAAGTTGTAAACATAGAATTCAAAATAATAAAACCAGGAGAAGGAAACAGTTAAGTTATTCTCCTCAACTTCCAAAGGGCAATTGAAAATAAAGAAAACATAGTTGCTACCTGAATTTAAACAAATAAAGTATTTAAATTATGTGTAAGACTATCTATATCTAGAAGTAAACCATAATTTTCTTATGGGCTAACAGAGAAGTCTCGGCTCCTTCAAAACATCCTTACTAACTTGCTATAGTCTTACCAAAGCAAGTATAGAATATGCATGAATCTAACAGTGATTAAATTTACATTGTTTTTCCCTCACTTAAGTTATATTCACTAAACAAAAACAAAGGAATTAATTACCATAGTCTTAATGATAAATTTGAAGAATAGAATTTGACAATGTTTGTCTATTACTGACTTAGGAAAGAAAGACATCATCTTGGCCAATGTGACTCACTGGTTGAGTGTCAATATATGAACCAGGAGGTTACAGTTTGAGTCCCTAATTCCCCACCAGGTCACATGCCTGAACTGTGGGCCTTCATTCCCCATGTGAGGTGTGCCAGAGACAATCAATCAATGATTCTCTCTCAATACTGATTTTTCTTTCTCTCTCCTTTCCTCTCTGAAATCAGTATGCATGAAATTTGTGCATGGGGGGTGTCCTTAAGCCCAGCCTGTTCCCTCTACAATCTGGGACCCCTTGTGGGAAGTCTAACTGCCCCTTTAGGCTCAATCCTACTGAATCAGGCCTAAACAGCCAGTCAAACATCCCCCTCACAATCCAGAACTGCTGGCTCCCAACTGCTCACCTGCCTGTCTTCCTGATTGCACCTAACTGATTCTGTCTGCCAGTCTGATCATCCACAAACCCCTCCCCTACCTTGCAGGCCTAGCCCCTGCCAATTGCCTTCCACTGCTGGCCATCTTGTGGTGGCCACCATATGTCCACATCGGGGGCAAGATCTTTTGACCACATGGGGGCAGTCATCTTGTGTGTTGGAGTGATGGTCAATCTGCCTATTACTCTTTTATTAGATAGGATAGAGGCCTCGTGCACAAGTGGGGGCCAGCTGGTTTTCTTTGAAGGGTGTCCTGGATCAGGGTGGATGTTCCCTTGGGGTGTGAGGTGGCCTGAGTGAGGCGCCCGTGGTGATTTGCAGGCCAGCCATGCCCCCAAGCAACCCAAAGGGAGGCCCTGGTATCTGGGATTTATTTATCTTCTACAATTGAAACTTTGTAGCCTGGAGTGGAGCCAAGCCTTTTGTTCATACAGCCATTGAAACTTTGTTTCCTTTAGTGCCAGCCAGGGTGTGTGGAAAGCTTGGCTTCCTCCATTGCTAGAGGCAACCCAAGATTCCCTCCTGTTCTCTCTGTGGCTGTAGCCATCTTGGTTGGGTTAATTTGCATACTCACTCTGATTGGCTGGTGAGTGTGGTGGATTGGCGTGGCTTGTGGGTGTAGCAGAGGTCTGGTTAATTTGCAATTACTATTTTATTAGATAGGATATAAACACACACTTAGTGGCCAGATTATTATGATCTCTGATTGCATAATAATCTGGCCATTCAATGTGTATTCTATATAATAAAAGGCTAATATGCAAATTGTCCCCTCAACTAGGAGTTCAACCAGGAGGCACGTTGGCACCTGGCCAGGCTGGCCGGACCTCATCCTGCACAAATTCATACACTAGACACTAA
The DNA here is from genome assembly GCA_004026805.1 of Lasiurus borealis. Taxonomy (NCBI): domain Eukaryota; kingdom Metazoa; phylum Chordata; class Mammalia; order Chiroptera; family Vespertilionidae; genus Lasiurus; species Lasiurus borealis. Next base: position 14,454 of record PVJN01036150.1, on the reverse strand, counting down.
ATTATACATACACACACACAGAGATAGATAGATGATAGATACATAGATAGATAGATAGATAGATAGATAGATAGATAGATAGATAGATATAGATAGATATAGATAGATATAGATATAGATATATATTTTTAAAGACATCAGATGTAGAAGCAAGGACATTCCAACATAGAAAGGTGTTCTCTTTAGCATGACAGGCATAATTTTTCAGGCCTTAGCATGGTCTTTGTGAAATAATTTTTAAAATGATGCATCTCCTTCTTTGTGCTTTTCAGGTAGGATAATGGTAATCCCCTGTATTTTAAGCACTAGGGAAGTGTATATGCATCATATAAATAAGTTAGCAATTTAATTAATATGCCAATTTCTAATAAATTTGATTAGTAACTAAACAGCAAATACGTGCTACAAGTACCATTGGTTTCCATTTCCAGACCGAAACATAGATCATTGCACTCTGCCCTGCTGTTCTAGGCAGCCATGGTAAATGGATCTTAGTTAGCACTGGAGTCTAAATCATTTTGCCAACCTGAGTTACTGTGATTCAGTCTCCCAGACTTAATCAATTCCTTAAATGCTTACTGACAAAGTCAATAATTTATATTTGTAGAGGACCAGTTTTCCAGACATAATCGCCCCATGAAGTTTTGTTGAAACGTTAGCTAATACCCTATGTTACAATTCTATAAATATTTTTTTTCTCACTGTAATACAGATAATATGAAGGAAATACTGTTTAAAGAAAATTAAGAAGGTCCATTTGGTTGTTCTAGCAAACCCTATTTTAACAGAATACACAAAACTCTAGTGAAAGAGGAATAAACAGTTAAATTTACATATGTCCAACCAACACTAAAATTGTATGATCATATGGGCCCATTAATTTCAAATACTAATTACTTTAAAAACAGATATTGTTTGATGAGGCAACATTAATGTCAATTCTTGAAATTCATATTTAGGATTTGGAGTTAAGTAAATATGGTACAAGGGCATCCATCCATGAATGAAGGGAGGCATGAAATAAAGATAGTGACCTGGAAATTTATAAGGAACAGTATGAGACAGGAGACACAGGCTAGCTAAAGTAAAATTTTAGGATGCAAAGTCGGGTAGGTCAGGTGGTACCAGACTGGTAGATGAAAACTTTGAAAGTCAAACCTAAAGAAGGACTCAGATGACAATGGCAGCATGAACATAGAATTTGGATTAACTTATTGCCTAAATAGCTGTATAGCCCTGACCAACCCTCTTAAAATCATTCAGCTTTATTTTCCTCATCTACAAAATGGAATCATTCATGATTCCAGAGTTATTTTGAAGACTATATTTGGTAAGTATATACAACGCATAGAATAATGTTCATGCTGCATAAAAATTTGAAAATTTTAGCTGTACAAATTTTTAGAACTATGCAATAGGCTAAAGAAGAGAATGTAAATTATATTTGAATTAATCATATTGGGAATTGACTAGATGAGTGTAATGATATTGAGAAGTGTACAACAGAGCTGGACCCCATGTTTCAAAATTGAGTTTCAAGGAAGTTAATGTTTTCAAATCAGAAACATAAAAAGGTGAGCAGGTTCTGAGATAACATGGTAAATATAGTGTTAGTCATAAATTTTATGTTATTCTGGAACATCTATATTCAGACATGAATCAAATTGGTGGAAATAAAGGAATGGAACCTAGCAGTCTAAGGAAAAGCTATTGTATTTGTCAATGAGATGATCATTAGTGACCTTTGAAAAACATTTTATTAAAATAGTGTGAAGGAAAAAAAGATTGTAAAGAAATTAATATAGAGGTTTTTATCAAATAAGCAGGTTAAGAGTAGATAGTTCTTTCAAGTTCAGAAGCAAAACAAGAGTCAGAGAATATTGTATCTTGGGAAGAAACTTATTTAGAGGAAAACATCTTCTAAGTGAGATCAGATGGAAAGGGAGAAATTGGAGATGCAAGATACAGAAAAAAAAGTCAATGTAGAATCATTGAAAATAAGTAGTGTCTGTTTTATAAGTAGCTTATATGTGAATGGGAGAGAGAAGCAAAGTAAGAAAGATAAAAGTACAGAGAATTTTGAAGGTAGCTGGGGACACAATTGCACTTTGATGGAATGCACTTATAGTAGAATCAGTGGATTCTAATTCATTTGTTTTCTGTAAGTGATTAGGGTACTGTATGAAGAAGCAAGGAGAAAAAAATGAAGTAAAAAAAATAAAGATGTTTCATCCAAGGAGAGAGAGAAACTAGTACAAAAAGTAATTTATATGCATATATGTAGAGTCCATGGACACAGACAATAGTTCAGTGAAGACCTGGGGAAAGTGGAAAAAGGGGGACATCTGCAATACTTTCAACAATAAAGATTTTTTTAAGTAACTATAGAAGAACCAGGCTGCCTCTGGGGACCATAATGCTGATGATATAAGACATGCTGGGAAGCAATTGATTGCCAGCAAGAAACCTACTTTCAAATGCTAGTTACCAACTTTAAGGAAAAAATTTCACAATGTTTCTTATATTTTGTTTATATCTACATAATAGGTCTAGATTAGCATATATTTTAAAATTATATTAACCGGATTAATACTTTAGATATAAGCAAAAGTGGGTTTTTTTAGAACAAAAATTTCTCAGCCTTGGCACTATTGACCATTTGGACCAGACAATTCTTTATTGTGGGGGCATGGCTGGCGTCAAAACCACCACAGGTCCCTCACCTGTGTGTTGTAATATGTCTAACAGAATCCCTGCCTCTACCCATTAGACAACAGTGTCAATTTAAAAAAAAAAGTACCATATATTGGCAAATTTTCCCATCAGTGGTGGTGGATTAAAATAATCCTTGGTTGATAATCACTGATTTATAACTGTTCAATGTTTGTAACACTGAAATTGATTCTCATGAGTTTTTCTTGCATTTGCATTCCACTATTCTCCTAATATCAACTAGACAAGATTTATTGGACTTTTTTCAAGTATTGACACTATGCTACTCACGCTCTAAGTTGCCCTATCTAATAAAAGACCAATATACAAATTAACCATTTCTCCACTACACCCACAAGCCACTCCCACCAGCCAATGAAGAGCAAGTATACAAATTAATCCAAACCAAGATGGCTGCGGTTGTGGGAGCCCCTTTCCAAGTCCCGCGTGGTTCAGGGTTCCCGGGTCAGGGTTCAGGAGGAGGCCACACGCAAATGAAGAGAGAGACTAGAAGATATTAATTTGGCGATATTGGGGGGCCAGGCGGGAGCCTTCCTCTAGTGGAAAGGACTACCACTTGCTCTGGCCTTTTTCTCCCTTTTATTAAGACTTTGGGACACACTCCTCGCCTTTAGGCAGGAAATAACAAAAACAGAAATTAACATGAAACAAACAGGTAGAGGCTGCTTCAGCTAACAATGTTTTCAACTAAACAGTGAGTGATGAGTTCTGACCTTTCAGAGCAATTAAGGTTGACCAGCCTTCTAGTCTCCTGTTTACATCCATTTAGTGAGAACAATGTTTGGTCTCTGACATCTCCCCCGTTTTCTTTTCTTTAAAAAATCTTGCATCTGCAGATTAGAAATAAACATTAAGAACAAAAAATAAGATAAGCAACAATGGCTATCCTAAGAGATAAATGAATAAGTCTGTAGTAAGTTTATTTCTGGGCTAAAAGTCCTTTGAGTCCCAGTTTCAATGTCCAACAGTTTTTTGAGTATACATGTTAGCAACGATATTTCAGTTCTGGATGGTGGACAAATGGTGGCAATGCAGGTCCAACCCTCTCTGATTTGGCCCTGGGCAACCTGCATCAATGCACAGCTGCTGACTGCTAGGATGGCAAGGTGTCGTCAGCATCTTCCATCTCTGGACTGTTTTTCCTCTTGTCTTCATAGCTGGAGCATTCTCTGTTGTAGGAATTCACATGGTCTTGGAGCTGGTTTTCTGAAAATATACAAACATTCTCAAGCAAAAGTTTAGTAAAGGAATTTTTTCTATAAATTTGACTTTGGATCCTTTTTATTTTTTGCCCAAATGATTTCCCTTTGGCTTATTTTAATACTATGTATGTTTTTCATGGGGGTCTTGCTGTTAAGTAAAAAAAAAAAATTCTAGACGTAATTTAATTATAGGATACTTTTCCTTACATAATATTACTGTACTATCCCCCCTTTTTTATTTAATTATTAGGAAGCTTTTGGAAAATTTTTATAATGCAAATATGACTGCTTTATGTTTATTGCATGTTAAGTAATTGTACCATGCAATAAACTACCAATAGAAATTTTAGTTAATACTTTAGGAACAACTTTTTTCCAGTACAATTAAATTTTCTTGAATATTCACTTATTCCAATTAGCCAATTAAATTAATTTGAAAACTTAACTATCTAATAACAATCTTAGTTTTATCCTGTAAATATTAGTGGAAAGGATTATTTGCATTCTTGAGTAGGCCCTGAGCATTCCTGGTGTTAGGTTGGATTTAGAATACAGGGCAGCTGTCAGCCAAGTCTGTCTGTTGCTGGGTCTTGATCTGAGCTGCACCAAATCTTTGTCTGTCATCTGTGTCCCGGAAGGAGCTGCACCAAATCTTTGTCTGTCGTCTGTGTCCAGAACTGAGCTGAGCCAAATCTCTGTCACCTGGGTCCCGATCGGAGCTGGGCGTGGGAAGCGAAGCAGCCATGGGACAGGAGACCTCCCTCAGAAGGGGCAAAGGTTCAAGCCTGTGCAATGTTGGGGGGGTGAGGATCTGTGCCTCACCTCTGTTGATCCCCAAGTTTTTTCCTGATGGCCCCTCTGTGACTGTGCCTATATTAGGTTGTTCTTTCCTTGAGGAATTTTACCCGTCACTGGCTACCAGCCATCCTCTGTAGCCAAGCAGGGTGATGTGAGATTCAGTTCCCTTTCCTTGGTAGCCTATGCCCCCTGGCATCCACGCCCAACACCTGCCTTGGGGAACCCAGGTTTCTTCTCCAGGATCTTTTTAAAGATGCTGCCAAACATTCAAAGAATTAGATTGTATGTTTGTGGCGATAATTGTACGATATGCTGTTGTAAAATATCAAAAATTATAATGACATTGTAGAATAATATCATGTAAGGATATTCTTTGTTTTGGACTATGGCAATTCAATTTTAAATTGTCAATTTCTTTTTGTATAGGCAAGGTCTTAGTTACTTTATTAGAATACCTAATTAAATTGCTTACGAAGACAATAGCTTTTTATTTAGCTGAAAATCTTGATTTTTATTTAAAAAGCTAATTTATTAATTAAATTAGGTATCTTCATTTAAAAAGCAAAGCAAATTTAGTAAATGTTTAACTCTGATTCATAAGCCGCAAATGTTGCCCCGCCTCTAGCTTAAGAATACAGGTGGCTACAGGCTTTCTATCATTTTAAATTCTGCTATTGGAATTTTAAGAAATATTTAGTTACTCCATTTTGCCCTTCTTAGAGGCCAAAACCTTCATAACATTTAAAATATAATTACTAATTCTTATTTGATAAAGTATTCCATGCAACCTCAAGTATATTAGATCGGTTAAATTTAAAAGGATTTCCTTTAAGAAGAGAGAACAAATTTCTTGTATTACTCCAGGCCCATGGAGCTTTCCAAGAATCGTCTTCCGTCAAAACCTTGAAATTTTAACATGAAAAAAAAAAAAAACATCAAAAATATATATTCAGCTGAGACCGGTTTGGCTCAGTGGGTGGAGCTAGGCCTGCGGACTGAGAGGTCCCAGGTTCGATTCGGGTTGAGGGCATGTACCTTGCTTGCGGGCACATCTACAGTGCGGGGCATGCAGGAGGTGGCTGATCGATGTCTCGCTCTCATCAGTGTTTCTGACTTTCTATCCCTCTCCCTTCCTCTCTGTGAAAAATCAATAAAATATATTATATATATATATATATATATATATATATATATATATATATATACACACACACACACACACATATATATATATATATATATATATATATATATATATATATTCATATATGATTTGGAGATTATAATATGTCTTACAATTATCTAAAGATATCAATTATATTTTAAACTAGTTATTTATATTAACATTTTTCAGTTGGGAATCACAGAATTAATTCCTTTTTAATTGGACCAATTAACAACATATTTTGAATTCCTAATTATTAGATAAATTTTATTTTATTTTCTCCCAATTTAATTTGAATCTTAAACTTTTAAAGCTGGCAAGTCAAATATTTAGCAGTTCCTAGATTAATAACACAAAATACAAGACATATTCTTTCATGGTGAGAAAGGAGACTTTAAAATTAGTATTCTGGGAGAGTGGGTTTTCATATTGGATCATCACGTGTCTCTCCCTTCCCTACACATCCTGCTTACTTCGGGGGAAAGCATCAGTGACAGATCTGGCCGAATTTCTTTTCATGCTTAAAACGTAAAGACAGATCTTAAACTTTTTCTTTCTTTTTCACTTTCCAAAGTAATAACTAACCCAATTTGGCCAAGATTTGCATTTCCCTGAAAGTTCTTCTATAATTTTTAAATGAAACTTTAAGTAATCTCATTGCAGGAGAGCAGATAGCCTTGCCCTTTCCTGCCACCTTTGAATTTCTCCACACCAGAGGCGGTTTCACCAGTGGAGTTTCACTTATTACAGATTTTAGATTCCAAATGCAAACTAAGATTTTAATTTGAACAAGTAACCACATTATTTAAGCATGCAAACCAAAAGTCTATAATAATGTTTACTATTAGTGAAACAATGTTCGGTTTCCAGCATTACTATTATTAGGGTCAGCGAAGGAGGAACACACAAGGCCAAAGTGGTAAAGGATTATAACTTTACCTGAGGCCCAGTGCATGAAATCTGTGCACTCACAGATGTCCTTCAGTCTTGCCTGTGCCCTCTCACAGCCCTTGGGAGATGTCCGACTGATGTTTAGGCCTGCTCCCTGCAGGGCTAGCCAGCTGTGAGCCTGGCCTCTGGCTGAGCAGCACTCCCCCTGTGGGAGTGCACTGACCACCAGGGGGCAGCTCCTGCATTGAGCTTCTGCCCCCTGGTGGTCAGTGGACATCATAGAGATGAGTCATTTTACTCTCAGGCCGAAAGTGGACCTCTGACATCCCTCGAGGAATTCTGGATTGCAAGAGGTCAAAGGCCAGGCCAAGGGATCCCAGCGATGCAAGATTGAGGCTGGAGAGGGATGCAAGAGGTTGGCCAGTCAAGGAGGGACCACGGGAGGTCTCCATGGCATGTCTGTCCCATCTCACTCAGTTCCAATTGGCTGGACCCCTGTAGCAAGCTAACCTACCAGTTGGAGCATCTGCCCCCTGGTGGTGAGTGCACATTATAGTGAGCATTTGAGCGGCCTTAGTATATCATTAGCATATTATGCTTTGATTGGTTGAACAGCCAACTGGACGACCGGACACTTAGCATATTAGGCTTTTAATATATAGGATTACATCATCTGAATACAGATGGGATGAGCCCCAAAATGACTCCAACACCCAGGGACCAGTAGTCAGATATTTTAAAGTCCTCTAAGCAGGCTTTTTCTAGGTGGAGAATTTTCTGGGCAGTCCAGATCCTGGAATGCTCCAGAGGGGAGAAATAATGGTTTTAGCAAGTGAAATGTGATCTAAGTGAAAGGAAATGTTCCTTGTGAAGTAGCCTAAAAGTCAGTTCCCAGAGGAGAGGTATTGATTCAATTATTTCATCAAATCTAACAGCTAGGCGCAAGAAAAGAATTTCAAAGGGCACATGAGTGGGAGAAGTTTAAGCATAGTGGTAAGATTTATTGGGGTGAAAAGAAGTAATATGCTCTCAGGGATGTAGACACTGTGCAGGATCCAGTAGCAACTTCTCTTAAGATCCTTGATAATCCTCCATATATTTTCTTGGTTTCAAGAACAAGCCAGCTTGTAATTCAAACTATCTAGACTACTTGGTTTTCCTGGGTTTTCCCAGACCAATCCCTTTCCTGGATCTTCTAGATTTTCATGCCCTTATCCTATTGGATCCTCTTCCCAGATTTTCCCAGGCTGGACTCCTCCCTTTTATATTACCATGTTGGCCCCCACTGCACATGCACCATAATTTTGCCTCCTCATCTGGTTTTTAATGCACATTCATTTACCTTCCAGCAAAGGAATTTCACCCCTACTGTTTTACCCTCCCCTATAATCCCAGCTAAAGGGCTGGGTTGTCCCCTGGGAAGGTTTGAAAGCCAATTCTTCCTGCCTGCTGAGGATTAGCATCCATTTCGCCAATGATATGGCTATCCCCTAGGGATTCTGTGAATGCAACAGCTTTCTATATAGTCAGACTTAATGTCTGATTTAGTTCCCTAGTTAATCAGGCTTAATGCCTGATTCTATTTGATCGTTTCCTTTATTCATAAGTAACTAGATACTTAGGTGTGGGAACCACACCAGAGTCATAGGATGCTCTGTGGGAACCTCTTTCCACGTCCCGCGTGGTTCAGGGTTCCCGGTTCAGGGTTCGTGTTCTGAAGGAGGCCGCACGCAAATGAAATAAGAGACTAGAAAACATTAATTTGGCGATAGTGGGGGACCAGGTGGGAGCCTTCCTCTAGTAGAAAGGACTGCCACTTGCTCTGGCCTTTTTCTCCCTTTTATTAAGGCTTTGGGACACACCCCTAGCCTTTAGGCAGGAAATAACAAAAACAGAAATTAACATGAAACAAACAGATAGAGGTTGCTTCAACCAATAATGTTTCAACTAAACAGTGAGTAATTAGCTCTGACCTTTCAGAGCAGTTAAGGTTGACCAGCCT
>PVJN01036149.1:0-21674 GCA_004026805.1 Lasiurus borealis | reverse complement strand
AGGGTGGATTGATTGGCTTCTTTTTAATTAAAGTCATCTCTATTACCATAATGCATGGACAAATAGGACAAATATTTAAAGCCCAAATATTATAAGTTCAATTAACATGTATTCTTAAAATACCCTCTGGGTGCTATATCAATGCAATAAGTTTTTGTTGCATTAAACAGTCCTTTTATCCTCTTGGAGGCTTGAGGGACTAGTAAGCCAAAGGTATTCCAAAGAGTACAGACAGAGAAAATCACCTAACTTTCCAAAAACAGTTCTAACACATCTCGTACAAATAAAACAGAGTGGTGCCTCTGCCTGTGGTATCTCCTGTTCAGAAGTGGTGTTTTCAGGAACACTTTCCTCATGTCTGTCCAATGGCTATGGTAAACTTCCACATCACAGGACAGTCATTGCATTCCTGCGAACAAGAAGTGCATTCTGATTTCTTTGGCCTGTAAATTCCCCCAAAGTGAAACAAGGGCAGCCCAAGGAAAAGTTTCAAGTGGCTGCAGAGAGAGGACTTGACCTTGGCAGGTAGATTTCTCTGACACCTGAGCAGCCTAGCACTGGTTGTTCTGACGGCTGGAAGAATTGATGCTATGTTTAAAATATTCTCTGTTTCATTATGCTCCCAAGAGCTGAGTCTGTATGTATATAAGCCTCTCTTCAAGAACTAGATGTAGAATTACTTTGAATTTTCATTTGTCCCAGTACTTGCCTCCCAAGTTGGAATAAAAGAGGGCGTTATTGGGATAGTAAATGGCTATGTTGCACAAGGAGAAATTTGTTGTTTTCCTCTGTCTAATGATATCATGTCCACTCACCATCTTCCACTAACAAGGTGCTATTATACACACTTAGTTTCCTCCTAATCATGTACATTCTAAAAAATAATTTTCAGCAATACTCTTATCATGTTATTCTCTGTGCAAAAATTAATTCACATTTCTCATTTCATCAAGGCAAGACTTGCCATAATATCTCTGCCCAAGCTCCCTTTCTCCTACTGTGTGACACTCCATTTGGTCTCACCATTCTGGTCAAATTCCCCACAATTTCCTCAACATGTGTAATCTGTACTCTTGTCAGGACAAAGCTAATTCATTTTCACTCTCAAGTGTCTTTATCATTCTTCAAGAGCCAAATGACAGCGGAGAATAGAATATTTATTCACAATTTACGTATCTGGCATTATACATAAAATATCGATAATCTTACAACAGTGCGGTTTACAGATGAGGAAAAGGGCTCAGAGAGAGGGAGTATATTTCCCAAGATCATAAAAAAATATCTGCAACTCATCTTTGTAAAGCATTCCTTCCCTTTTGATCTCAGCACCTGCCTATGCCACTGCGGTTTAGCATATTATTGTGTGCTATTTTGTTTCCTAATTGTATTCTTGTTTTCCTCCTCTCAATGGTAAGCATAGAAGGAGCCTGTAGTACTTTACAGTGCAAAACGTACAGTAAGTGCTGAATTGATACTTGACTGATTTTATATGTTTACATATATTGATGCCAAGTACTGTTAGGCTATTTTAGAAGGCTTGGGACAGATTATGTTAAAGCCAAAAAATATGTTTATTTGAGTAATGGAAAGAGACCTGTGTCTGGCTATGTTGAACTTTGCTATTATTCCTATCTCTTTTTTTTTTTTAATATATTTTATTGATTTTCTACAGAGAGGAAGGGAGAGGGATAGAGAATTAGAAACATCAATGAGAGAGAGAGACATTGATCAGCCACCTCCTGCATGCCCCACAGTGGAGATGTGCCCACAAGCAAGGTACATGCCCCCGACCGGAATCGAACCTGGGACCTTTCAGTCCGCAGGCCGATGCTCTATCCACTGAGCCAAACCGGTCTCGGCGATATTCCTATCTCTTAATTCATCCTCTAGAACAGTGGTTCTCAACCTTTCTAATGCTGTGACCCTTTAATAAAGTTCCTCATGTTGCGACCCACAGGTTGAGAATTGCTGCTGTAGAGCCTAAGACCATCAGAAAACACAGATATTTACAAATCATTAGCAGTATCAAAATTACAGTTATGAAGTAGCAACGAAAATCATTTTATGTTTGGGACTCACCACAGCATGAGGAACTGTATTAAAGGATCTCGGCATTAGAAAGGTTGAGAACCACTACTCTAGAAAACGGGTTTAGGTAAGGAATGGGTAACATTGCATGAGTCCTCAGGCTCTATTGAACATGGATAGTTCACCTGGTACCTTAGAAGTATGGCAGACATTGTTCTAAGGGCAGGTTCACAATTCTTTATCTGAAAGTCTTGAGGACGTTGCAAATCACACTGGTCTCACCGACTGGTTTTGTGACCTTGAACAACTTCCTTAGCACACTGGACCCTAGAGGCTGATATTCTCATCATTACAGTCAGCTTCTGCTAAATTCATATGAATCGTCTCATCTTGTTTTTGTAAAGCATGATGTAGACTCATATGTGAAATTAGACTCTTCCTGTAAAGGAGACACATCTTTATTTAATTATTTATTTTGTAAATATATTTTATTGATTTTTTACAGAGAGGAAGGAAGAGGGATAGAGAGCCAGAAACATCGATGAGAGAGAAACATCAATCAGCTGCCTCCTGCACGCGCCCCACCGAGGATGTGCCTGCAACCAAGATACATGCCCTTGACCGAAATCGAACCCTGGACCCCTCAGTCCGCAGGCCATTCTATCCACTGAGCCAAACCGGTTTCAGTGAGACACATCTTTAGATTGCTTAATATCCCTCCTTACTAGTAAAAGTCCTTTAGTCATCTCCCCACAATTCCATATCGCCCTTGTATCTCCATGTCTTCTCTCTTCCCCCTCCTTTCTTCCTTTCTCCTCCCTCTTTCCTTTTGTGAAAAATGTTTTTACTGATTTTCAAGAGAGAAGAAGGAAGAGGGCAAGAGATAGAAATATTAATGAGAGAGAAACACCTATCAGCTGCATCCTGCATGCCCCTACTGGGAATAGAGCCCACAACCTGGGCATGTGCCCTGACCAGGAATTGAACCAGTGACCTCTTGGTACATGGGTTGATGCTCAACCACTGAACCACATCAGCTGGGCTCCTCTCCTTTTCCTTACCCCTTCCTTACCTTCTCTCATCCTCCCTCTTCAGTGCAAAAAACCAAACTCTTCTTGTTATTCCTTCCAGTATTTAGTAATTATTTTGGCTTGGCTTTTGATACTTATGCCTTCGGGGTATTATCTTCGCCCATTGATAATGGGAGTTCCTTTTCTGAGTTCCTTTCCCTGTTAACATCTTGAGATCTCCAACCTAGATGCCCTTACTTCCCTTTCTGTACCCAGTAATACTGATAGACTGTCCTCCCTGCTCCTCAACCTCCAATCAATAACATTTGTGTTTCTTGCTTAGCTGCCTAAGTTTAATTGTCTATATACAAATGCCTTGGCTACCCAAAAGCTGAAATTTTTCTTAATTACTTTCAGTGCCTAGTACCAGGTTTTATTTTTAGTGGGTGTTGAACAACTTCTGGAATAAATCTGGCAGAATACCAAAATCTAGGAAGCCATTAATATATTCACTTAGCAACCACACAGTTAATGGAAATTGAAGCCTGTAGCTTCATAACTCTTGTCTTCATATTACCCTGAGTGGAGAAAATTACTTGGCTTGAGATTTCAAAGACATTTCCAATTCTTTAGTAGGAAAAATATGTCAGATAGTAGCCAGGGAAAATGCATTATATAAATCCTCACCCTCAGTGAAATGTAATTCAGCCTTAACCAAAAGATATAAATAGCCCAGCCTTGATTATAAGTTTGTGTTCAACCCATAAATGAGCTTCTAAAAGGTTTCTCTACCACAGAGGGCCAGTGATGCTGACTAAGCTCTAGAATCTAGAGTCTAGATAAAAGTTTTCTGGTAGAAAAGTTTTGTCAGATCAGGTGTTGTGACAAAAGCTTTTAGGACAGCTTAGCACATGGTAAGAGCTCAAGTAGTGGCTGATGAAATGAATGGATGTAATTAGAAATGTAGAAGACCAACCCTGGTGGCAGAGGTATTGAACACTGCCTGTTACCCACCTTTACTTGCTTCCTGATTATGTGTACCTTTTAAGAGAAGGAGACCTGAATGTTAACCTCTCAGCTCTACCCACCCAAAATGTGTGACCATTATCTAGTAATTTAACTGCTCTCGCCTTGTTTTTTTCATCTGTAAAATGAAAGACTTGGACTAAATGACCTTGAAGGTGGATTTGAATTGCTTATATGGATATAGTTCATTGTCTTTAGAAAGTAATGCAGGTACATGGAAATAGCCAAATATCCTGGAGACACATTAAGTAATTTTTTATATATAGAATTTATAAATATGTAACATATATATTACATTTATAAATAATTCCTTCCTTACACCCACTACCAGGTTTTTCTCATCGAAAGAAGGCCCTTTGGATTAATTTCACTTTATTCCTCTAAATAATATGCTTATGCCTTTACTCCTTAATTTATCAACTCTAAGCAATAGCATTTATCTTTGTACTTTTCAAGGCAAAGAATTTAGTTTACTTCTATATTTTAAGTATAGGAATTACTCTTGTAATGATTTCTATCTATTTCCTTTATTACTTTAGTAGACTTAAAACACTATTTCTTAATCCATCAATTTTAAGTGGAATTCCTGACACCCCACTAAGTGGATTAGTGCTCTCTTTGCTTTCCTCTATTTCTTCTCCCTTTTGAATTTCCCTTCTGTCAGTTACTTTTTTTTTTCACCAGAATCATTACTTTTATATCATCCAAAGTTTCAATACTTAAATTCTCTTTTGTAACTATGGTTTTCTGAAAATGGAGAGTCAATCAAGTCTAATTATGTGAATATTATTTACTGCAAAAATAGGTTGTATGCTTGGCTGTGCAGAGGAACATGTGTCATCAAACCTGGGCCATTTAAAGAGGAATGCTCAAAGCAGTAGAGTCACATTGATTCTCTCAATACCCTCTACATGTTTCTCAAAATTAGTTCACATTTTAGCTTCAAACTATAAATGGCTTTCAATTTTGGAAAGCCACAAACTTGAAATCTAAGTTGGTGTTCTCAAACTTGGCTCCACGTGGAATTATCAAAGGAGCTTTAAGAAACCCTGATATTTAGAGGATCCTACATCAAGAGTTTGATTTAATTGGTCTCAGGTGATTCCAGTGAATAGCCAAAGTTGAGAAACCTCATAAGGTCAATCACGTCTAGTAGAGCAAAAGGCAATGAAATCTACTGAGTCCTTTGAAGATTAGAGCAAAAAGTAAAACCCAACACCAACTGAAGGTTTATAGCTTATTTTATTTCCTTTTTGTTGCAGCTGTCTCCTTCATAACCTACCACACCTAAGATCATTTAATAAGATGCACTTCTCTTCCTCAGCTTCTCAGATGTTTCATTCAGTGGTCGTTATTTGGATGGAGAGCAGATGTTGTTTTAAAGTCTATTCTTTTAGTAGATGGAGACTCTGGATCATGGGCAGCAGGAAGTGTGGCAAGGAAACCGCTGTGTGAAATTTCATCAAATCCTTGATATTCAGACTTAAGTTTCAATAACTGATTTTTTTTTCCTTGTGTCTAAGAATTTAACATGTATTGTGTTTCCAGTACTTCAATCTAATTTGGTCTGATTTTCAGGGTCAGTCAAAAGATGGTTGTTCCCTTTCAGCCCTCTTCCCAAAGCCCCTCAAAGAGCCGGAGCCAGCCAAGCTTGCTGTATCTAGTAGGTATAGTTGGCTGTGAAGAGAGACTGGGTGGACGCAGCACCAGAAGAACCCGTGGAAGTATACTTGCCTTTGGCTGCCTGGCAGTTAGCCTGAAAAACAAGGTGACAGAGGAGGCTGAGTTAGAGCAAACATCTCATTTGAAACCAGCAAAACCTTCATTTAGACATTTCCCCCCTTAACATTGATTTGCAGGCTGATATCATTTCCCTCCTTTTGTAGCATGTTCTCGCCTTCATCCCAGTTTTCTGAGCATTTCTTTGCCATTTCTGTATCAGTTACTGGGAAAGTTTCTTTTTAGCACCAACAATATTGCAACAACAATACTAGAAATTAAACTTGAGAAACTTCTCACTAATATTGGGATAAAGGAGTGGGGATTTCAGGCTTAACAATGGGGAAGCTTGAAATACCTGTGGAAGTTGTCTGCTAAGAAATTGACCAGATATTATGGCCAAGCATCAGGCAAAGAACTATTGGTTATAGTAAAAACACATAAATGAAAGTAAAATTATTTTTTTTAATCTCCCAATTTTTACTTATATTTGACCACAAGAATATGTAATTTTATGTAGTTGTTAATCACAGTATCATTTGATCCCCTGTGTAAATTCCAATTAAAATTGAGTTCAGGATTATAAAACCTGTAATAATATTCAAATGCCACTCTTCAAGTCACTGTTACTATTGTTTGCTCTCTTCAGGATGCATTTCTTCATATACAGTGATTTTCAAAGTGTGTTTCATGAACCTAAGCACGTGTAAGAACTGGAAATCCTCTAGCTAGACCCTGGACCACCGGGATCAGAAACTCGGTGGCTGGGGCCCAGCAATCTGGGTTTAATAAGCCCACCAGGTGATTCAGATGTTCACACTAGTTTGAGAACCAGGTCTCAGATGATAAACTCAGCTTCCCTTCTTCGGTGTGGATTGGCCCCTGGCCCTTACTTTCACAGTCCCTCCAACTCAACAGCCGCACACCAGCACAGCCATACCCAGCTCTCCATCAGCATAAGGTAAAGCACTACGTCTACAATCTCACACCTTTTATTCCCCAACTTTCCTGGGACTTCCTTTCCTTTAGTGCTTCGTGGCCAAACCTCCGGTGAACTCTTCATTTCTTGCCCGGCCTTCTCTGTGGTCAGCAAGCTAAATAAATCACTCAAATTCAGCACTCTTCCGCCTCCTTATTAAACTTTTACTCTTTTCTACTGCTATTCCCATTTCGGTTGACCTGAATCTTCCTGCATGCTTAAGAGAGCTGTCAGGAAATTTTAGGGTCTAAGTTAATGTACCACAAACTCGCTCTCATTGCAGTTGCACCTGGTCAATTTCCCAGCAGACAATTTCAACAGCTATTTTCAAGTTCCCCCACTGTTAAGATGGAAATCACTGTTCCCTTCTCACTCCCAACAGATGCTCTCAACCAATACACCTCTTTATCCCAACAGATCTGATTTCAACCCATTCTTTCTTCTTTGATGTCTCTCCCCTTCTCTCTAAGTCCAACTCTGCCAACTGTATTAACATTTAGTTTCATATAATCCTGATTCCGCTAAGCCCTTGTCCTCTCCATGATCTCCACTCTCCTCATCTTCACTCTGTCCTCTGGCTTTCTTTTTCTAATGGGTAGAAATGATATCACTTTGTGGGTGTGGTTTGCATTTCCCTGGTGATTAGAGATGCTGAGAATCTTCTCATGCATTTATTGCCATTTGTACTTCATCGATGGAGAAGTGTCTATTTGAGTCTTTTGCCCATTTTTTTTAACTGGGTTATTTCCAGCTTTGTTACTGAGATGGATAATAAAACCTTATCACCTATCAGATTTACAAATATATTCATTCATTCTATGAATGAGGTGTCTTTTCACGCTCTTGATAGTGTTCTTTACATCTAAGTATGCAAGTTCCCTAAAGGCAGTGGCTGCTCTGCTTTTTTATCCCAGTCCTTGGCTCATAATAGATGTTCAAAAAGGAATGGTTACTAGTTGAATAAAATCATTTTTTGTCCTCATTTCTCCTGGTAATGTTTCTAGGTATCCTAACAAACTTCTTGAATATGCACTTTTTTTCTTCCCCCTCTCATGAAACTATTTTATTGAGGGTCACTGACAATCACCTAAATGTCCACCTCTGCCTTCTCTGAGCCTTTATTCCGAATCTCTCAGAAGTGTGTTATTATTGACCCCTTGAAATCTGTTTCTCTTGTTCTCAGAATCCTTGGTTCATCCTATCATATTATTGCTGCTTGTTGGGTGGCTTCTTTTCTTCCTCTTCCCAAAATGAAAGGTGTCCCAGTTCAGTTATCCCTCTTATCTTTCCTCTGAAGTGTCTTTGTGGAAATTGTCCTTCAATCTCTGTCATCAGCTATGCGCCCAGTGTGGGTAACTCAAAACTCTCTCTAGCCCTTGCCTTCCTATTGAGCTCCAGTGCCACATTTTCAAATACCCAGTAGGCATTATCTGGAGATACCTTCGTGGCCTGAGAAAGCCAAGTTTTTCCACATTACAGAGCCAGGCCCCAAGCGTCCATGTGATCAAGTACATAAGAAGTAGTAGCATCTTACCACAGCCCGCTTCATAAAAGCCTCCTGTGTCGCCTTCTTGTTTGCAGCCTTGCCACCCCAAGCAGCCAGCGCACTGGCCTGCAGGGCCCGTCCATAAGAGAAACTTAGTTTCCAGGGCTTGGGTAGGGGGCAGAGGTTGATGGCATTGAGGTTGAGGGTAGCATCCTCTTCACTCATGCCCCCAGACAAAAAGCAGATGCCTGGAAGGGGAGAAACAATTCCACTCAGTTAGTCCCAGCTTGTGGACGCAGCTTGAGAAAGCAAGCAATGGGCCTACAAGAAATGTCATGTTTCCATCTTTTCTCTGCTTGATTTGCAAGGGACTGAGTCAGGGATATTTATTTTCCCTTGTTGGGGCTAGTTGGCTAGGGATATAAGCGCTTTCATCAGTAAGGAGGGAGGTGAAATGTTGAGGAAACCAATGGATCGTGTGCATTTGGGCAGATTCAGGACATCACAGAGTGTGAGGGGAAGTGTTGCTGCCTGTGAGGTGGCAGGGGTCTGCTTCATGGGTGGAAGATTCTGGGCAAACCCAAATGCTTGTGGAACATCAAAGGCTGAGGGCCAAGACCTAGAGTTAGAGGTGCAGGAAAGCCTTACCAGGCACAGCTGCAGGGACGGTACGGTGGAGAGCGGTGACCGTGGCCAAGGCCACTTGCTCTGGAGTATACTTCTTGGTGCAGGCATGCCCAGCGGTCACCATGTTGGGCTTCAGCAGGGTGCCCTCCAGGTACACATGATGGTCATTCAGGGCCTTGTAGACAGCAGCCAGGACCTGACGGATGAGAGAGCCAAACAGATGAAACCCAGAGCCAGCCTTAGAGTCACCTGCCCTTGGCACTTCTATGCTGCAGAGATGGAGAAAGAAGGAATTCTCTTATGTGGTTTGGCCAAAGCTTCCCAACCAGTCCCCAGGCCTCATCAGGGCAATGTACTGCAAACCACAGCCACTAAGCACAGACAAGCTGGCCTGTACCCGCCACCCCTACTCTAGCTGCCCACTGCATGGTCTGCTGGCATGGCTGCTTCCTGTCACTCCTTCCTTCTCATCACTCCCTTTGGTCAGTGGAGACTGCCTGGATTTAGTTAGTTGGACCCACAGGTTGAGAACCACTAGCAGGATCACCTAAGACCATCGGAAAACAGATATTCACATTACGCTTCATAACAGTAGCAAAATTACAGTTATGAAGTAGCAATAAAAATAATTTTATGGTTGGGGGTCACCACAACATGAGGAACTGTATTAAAGGGTTGCGGCATTAGAAAGGTTGAGAACCACTGCCTTAGATGCTAAGTGGTCATAAAAACATACATTTCAGACACAGAAGTGCTTTCAGATCTCATTAGGCCACCTAATTTTGCCAAGGAAGAAACTGAGCTCAGGTTACATTATGTCTCTTACTCTCCTACAGATAAAGTGTGGCTAATTTAGAAAGTCACAAGTAGACAAATTACTTTCTAACTGCATGTTTTTTATGTAAGCCTCATTTTATCTTAAAATTTCTTAATTTACACCTAATGGAACTGAGACCCCACAAGTAGGTACATGGATTCTCAAGTCCTAGTCTTGGTTTTGCAAATCCTGTGCTTTTTTCATAAAGAGCATACCATGTACCCCAAAGTGGTAGGTTTAAGAATACCTCCTTACCTTCTCAGTGCTACATAATGATGCCAACTGGGAATATTTCTCATATAGCAGTTGATATATATTAAGTAATAGCTGTTACTTAAAAGCAAGATTTTTCAACTAGAATCTGGAGTTACCTTCTCAGTAACATACAGGCAGTGTTCCAAGTCGTGGTCTCCATCAGGAATTACCTCTGGTTCAACAATAGGTACCAGCCCATTCTAAAAAGGGGAAAGGGGAGGACAGAGTGAAGCTTTGCTCACTGGGATCCTTTCCTTAAGAGATTATTCAAGAGTTGGGATTGGTATAACATGAAGCCCTTTGGGAGAAATATCATGTCAGTGACTGAAAGGCCCTTTGCATGAAATATCATGCAAAGAAATTTAATGAGATACTAGTGAGCATGGCTTAGCCAAAAAAGAAAAGGGAGATTAAAAAGAAAGACAGGTTTGGCTCAGTTGATAGAGAATTGGCCTTCGGAACGAAGGGTCCCAGGTTCGATTCAGGTCAAGGTCAAGGGCATGTATCTTGCACATTGGTGTTTCTCTCTATCTTTCCCTCTCTCTTCCATTCTCTCTAAAAATCAATAAAAAAAATACCCTTGAGTGAGAAATTTAAAAAAAAAGCGGGGGGGGGGGGAGAAAGGTAGGAAAGAAGAAAGGAAGAAGTTTTTCTGGGAATGGGGACAAATAAAAGCAAACTCTTAATTTCTAAGTCTTATTCTACAAACTAGCTACTTCAGAAGCTAGCTGTCACCTTTTTAGAGCAGCCCAGCTTAAATCACTAAGGAAAAATGCCTTTGTGGGGGTTAATTAAGGAATCCAAGAAGTATTTACAGTTCTGATTGGGAATCTCTAGGTGCCCACAACTCAGCACCCATCCAATAAAATCAGACTAAATTGGATCCCAGAGACATGCCAACATATGTTGGGAACTTTAGCTTCAAGTAAAGTTTATGTGGACTGGGTCAGAGCTATCACCCTTGACCTGGGATCTCAGAGGACCCTGTCTTGGACAGGGTGGCACACAGACAAGCACGTGCCCTGGCCTCTGAAGCCTGACCACTTTGAAGAA
Source organism: Lasiurus borealis (assembly GCA_004026805.1). Lineage (NCBI taxonomy): Eukaryota > Metazoa > Chordata > Mammalia > Chiroptera > Vespertilionidae > Lasiurus > Lasiurus borealis. The sequence goes on along the minus strand of PVJN01036149.1, from coordinate 10,674 downwards.
GAGCAGCAGTTGATGGCATCTGCCTTTTGGGCTCCTAGCTGACTGGTGCAACCAGTTCTTTCCCTACATGCGTGGCTACCGCAGAAGTATGAAAATGCCCCAGGCTACACTGGTGGGGGGAGGAGAGGGCTCATGTGTGGGTAGAGTAAAATTAGAAAGATGGGCTCTAAAGACTGCACTCGCCTACTGTTTTTTAGCCCAAGGGGAGGTCTGAGCACCTGCTGACAGATGCTGGCATAGCGAGCCAGGGCGTTGGCATTTTCCTGGATAGCCAGGGCAGATGGACACTGGTTGTCAATCCTCAGCACAGCACGCCACTTCCCAAAGTCAGCACCGTCTTTCTTATACTGAGCGCAGCGCTGAGAAAGGCCATCGAGCCCTGCAAGTCACAAAAGAGAGAATGGCTTCTTTGCGGCCCTGTCCCTGACCCCTGGGGTCGATAAAATGAAGAAGTTCTCCCTTGGTTTAGCTTCCGGTCAGCAGAGCTTGAGAGCCGAAAACAACCAGGCAAATAAACATGGGTCCTAATACTGAGCCGGGAGACCTGGATTTAATAAATTTGGTTTTGACGCACATGTGGATACACCATAAGAAGAGAGGGAATGCATATTTGGTTGGTATACTTGCTGCATTCCAGGAATGATTCTAGGCATTTTGCAAACCGTTTTTCATTTAGTTATCATAACAACCCTAATAGTTAATATTACATTCATTTTACAGATGTGGATATCCAGGCTCCGAGAGGTTGAGTGACTTAACCAAGTTTGCATAGTGAAAGAGTGATGGAGCTGGGATGCAAATTCTGCATAGCTAACCCAGTGTGGTGGCTTATACTTGCCTACGTGGGCAGTGAAGTGCCTAGCAAAATTATCTAAGTAGTAAGTGTTGGAACCAGGATTCAAACCCAGGTGTGTGTCCAATCCCAAAGCCCGGGACCATTACTCTCTACTGCTACTGGGTTTTTCTCTAAAAATAATACTCCCAGGTACAAAGTATCTTCTCTGTGCAATACACTGTGATAAGTACTTCATATATATATATATATACATATATATATATATATATATATATATATATATATAACACACACACACACACACATATATATATATATACATATATATATATATATATATGTATAGTTTAACTCAATCTTCAAAACTAGTCTGCAAAGCAATATTGTTAATCCCTTGAATGGACTCAGAACACTTAAGTGACTAACCAGAAGTCACACAGTTCTTAACTAGAGGACCTCAGATTGAAAATCAGATGCATGTGGCTCTAAACCCCATGTGATATTCGTAATTTATTTTCCCTTCCTCATTTCCAGCATCTATTGGCATGATTCATGTGAATGGGCAGTACCTTACCTTGAATGGTGGTTTCTTTGTTTGTTCCTGCAAGCGGAGCAGTTCCTTGGTCCAACTGTGAATTAAATATTTAACAAGTAATTAGCAGGTGTCAGGTATCCCAGTAAATAAAACACCAGCAGAGCCCTTGCACAACTAGTAGTTCCCATCTTTCACAAATCAAGGAGTTCAATTAAAAAAAATGGATTAGCCATCTGGAGGGACACGACAGAAAGACACAACAGTCCATAGCAGAGGGGCCGTTACCTGGAAGGAACAATGTAAGAGGGTCAAGGTCAACCCTAAGAGGATGGACAGCACAGGCCTGGAGCTTGGGAAGTAAGAAGTAATGTGATAGCACCAGGAATATAGAGGTTCTGTATAAGAGCAGCATCCCTTAAATTATTCATTCATTCATTCAAGAGACATGGTGGAGCATCTTCACATAGCAGGTACTGTGTTCTTACAGGAGATGAAGAGAATAGTATGCAGCCTCTACTCTCAGCAGAGCAAAGGCTAAGTTCATGAGCCCAAGAGATGGACAATCTGGGCTCAGACTGCCTCCAATTTTGCCTTGCTGCGGGCAAGCTATGTTACCCCTTGTAATTCTATTTTGCTCACCTCACCTCTAAAATAAGAATAACTGAGTCAGCCTCCAGAGGTTGTCAGGAGGATTAAAGGAGTCCCTGGAGTTCTAAGCACTCATTGAATACTTTAATCTTGAGACGTGTGTGCAGTTTTGGAAGACCCAGTTAAAGATAGAATACTGAGTGCTTTCATAACCACAGCTATCATGCTCTGAATAATCATTTGTGACAGGGACTGTTTTTAAAACACATTTCATCCTTATAAGAATCTTATGAGGTAGGCACTCTTATTCCCATGTTAGAAATGAGGAAATGGAGACACTAAGAGATTTAGCACCTTATAGAAAATAGTTGAAGGAAGAGGGTATGGGAGGAAAAGTCTGGAAGAGGACCGGTTCTCAGGGGAAGGGGTGATGGAAAGCAGATGAGGAGATAGGTTCGGAGTGCGGGCCCTGCCTCGGCCCCTGGGCTGGGCACTGGCCAGGTTGCGGTTAGAGGTGAGGGGCGTGCAGGGACTCACCTTGATCCCCACCACGATGCCCTTTTCCCTGAGGAGGTCTCTGAACAGCTTTCCCTGGCTGTCCTTCTGGTAGAGGGTCTCATGGAACAGGATCACGCCCCCGATGCTCTGGCTGACCGAGTTGTCCACGGTGAAGAGGATTTCTCGGAACTGCCGTCGGTTCTCTTCCGTGTTCTCCACGTTGATCCTCTGCAGGCGGTTTCCCATGGTGCCTATGGCAAAGGCGGTAGAAGAAGCAAGCCGGGCTTTCCTTCCCACGGTCTCAGCGACCCTCACCGGGAAGGTCAGCAAGACTCTTTTTTTTCCCTTTTTTAAATATATTTTATTGCTTTTTTACAGAGAGGAAGGGAGAGGGATAGAGAGTCAGAAACATCGATGAGAGAGAAACATGGATCAGCTGCCTCCTGCACACTCCCTACCGAGAATGTGCCCGCAACGAAGGTACATGCCCTTGACCGGAATTGAACCTGGGACCACTGAGCCAAACCAGTTAAGGCAAAACTCTTTTCTATTCTCAGAGCTGCAGAACTCCTGCCTCTTTTTTGTCTCCCTTGGCCACTGGTCAGGAAGAGGCTGGGCTGGGCATGTCTGAGTCAGGGTGGAAGCCACCAGCCCTCCCCAGCCTCTCTGGTTTAGCCCTCAATCTGTTGATTTCTCTGGCTTCTATCATTTCCTGGGGGCGTGCGGGCCTGCCCCAGCTTTTACCTTCTTGGGCTTACTTAGACATAAGCTCTTCCCTGTGCCAAATGTGGACACTTCCTTGCCCTCTCTGCCCTTCCCTGGCTGACTTTAAACCGACTTCTCATTAGCAGCAGCGGGCTATGTATCTGACCTCATTCTGGTTACGGAATTCCTGGTCTTGCTCTAGAGCCTGAATTCCAATGACCTCTGGCAAGAGGCCTCAAAATGGAAGGCTGAGTCTCTGTCTTGGGTCTTCAGAAATCTGCCTACTGGAATGACAGGACCCCAAAGGTCTCTGCTTCCCAAGCCTTCTGCTCCCACTCCTGTGTGCATAAGCCTTTACTCCTCTGACAGGAAAGAGAACATGATCATCAAGTCGCCTTTGCTCAGTGTAGTAACAAGAGAATGCTTATTGTCCCATGCTTTTTGCACTCACCGACAGACTCATCGGCAGCCAGGATCCCCTTCCCATTGGCCACGATGCGCTGGGCAATTTCTGAGAGCTCCTTCTTCTGGTCTGCGGTGAGGGCTGGGAATTTGTGGGCCATGGTGACGAGTCTGGAAAAGAGTGCAGGAGAGTCCTGAACAGAATTGAAAGTGGCTCAGATGGACTCAGGACTAAGGCCGCTGGGTGTGCAGACTTGCCTCTGCCATCTCTGGCTCGTTTCTACAAGTGCATAAACAAAGGAGGTCTGGGGGACGGGAAGTGTGTTTTCCCCCTTAGCCTGAGTAGCTGCAGTTAGCCATCATGGATGAAGGTGGGATGGTAGATGTTCATGGTGATGCTAAATGGAATGCCTTCCAGGGCACCTTTTGGATGATTGTTCCTGAGACTGAACCAGCTAGTTAGTGACCCTTTGCATCTGACAGGTAGATGCACGGCAGCCATTGACTCTCTACGCTGTGGATTTCTGATGCCATCAGGTACCCCATATGGCCTGATGCCCAGGACAATGAGAATTCTGGCCTGTGTGGCCATTCTCTACTTGGTTCTGCTAGCCTACAGCCCACCAGACTATTCTCCAGGCAATACGCTGGAGAGGAGAGACCACCACTTGCAGTTAAAGCTAATATTGCTTCAGTGTTGGGATCTACAAGGTGGAGTGTGAACTTTCTTTTTCCTGTATTCAAATACCTATGAGACCAATGGGTAGGGTTTTTCCTAAGTGTCTCTGGGCTGGAAATTCTCAGGGCTCCAAGGGTGCTGAAGTCATAGGGTGATCCCTGTTCCAGTAATTCTCAGGTTCACTGCTCTATTAAAGGGAGACTCTGAAGGGGATCACTGCACCTGTCCAGCTGCCACTTTGGCTAGTCTTAAAAATGCAACTTCACGGGGCTCTTAGATGTTTTAAGAAGTGATTGCACATAGGATGAGCTATCCAAAAGGACAAATCATCATAGATATTATCTTGAGTCACTTCCTATTCAATCCTGTGGCCTCCTCTCTCCCTCATACACTCATACGCTAATAGCACAATAATAGTAGCAAATTATCATCTACTGCCAAGCACTCTGCTACTTGCTCTGCATGCACTATATAATTTATTCCTCACAATAACCCCAGAAGGCAGCTGGTATTCCCACTCCCCTTCCTACATAAAAGATAAGGAAAGAATATAAGAGAGTTTAATGATTTGTCCAAAGACAAATAGCTAATAAGACACAAAATTGGGATAAGGGAGAGTACTCCTTCCTCTATTTGAAGGAAAGAGTGAGCTTGGTGAAAGGAATCAGCCTTGGATGGCTCTAATGTCCTTGAGGACACCCTCAGAATATTTGGAGATGATACCCTCAAGGTACCCCAAATCCTTGGACTGTAGATCATTATCCCTACACCACTGACATTGCTAATTCATAAGCATCTGACACGCACACGTTTGCTGCTGGAAGAGCAAATAGACCTGGTCCAAGGACAAGCTCTGCCTCTCCTGGCTGGGACCATGGGCAAAGCGGTAATTTCTGAGTCTTGGTTTATTATGGATCAAATGGTAGTAATATCTGCTCTGGTTGTCTCATTGCCAGATGGATCACCTGTGACCCATGAGCACTCTACTCCTTGTGTTTGCTCAAAATAAATTTGTTGAATTGTGTGATAAACATGAAGATGCTTTATAAAGCATTATGAAAATATATGCTATTATTATTATTTCCTTTTTGACTGTTTGAAACAGAATTACCTAAGGGACTTCCATGTTTCTATTTGTCACCAAGCTATTTTCTTCAGGCCGTGTGTGCTGACTCAACCAGAAAAACCAAGAGGGGAAAGGTCGAATCAACCCAAATCTGTTTATAAGGAAGTTAAACTTCTACAGAAGGATTAAAGGTCTGTACCACATCAGCACAAATATTACCTGTCTGTTAATCATAAATCAGGGTCACAGTCCACCATCAGGGACAGGAGGCCAGCGGGAGTGGGAATGACAGAGTGTGATCTCCATGCCCCTGGCCTCTGCTCACTGAGGTCTCGCGTCAACATTTTTTAAAGTGCGATGGGAAGTTGTTCACATTAGATTGTTAAGTGAAAAAGAAATCCAGTTTCAGAGAAGCATGCAATATATAATATCATTCTTTTAAAATTAAAAACGTGGTATGCACACATACCATCTGTACGTCTATATTAACAGGGAAGAACCACCCCGGGTTACCCTTAGGGAATGAGATGGGGGGACTGACTCTCATTTTCCCTTTTTAAACTTTCTTATGTTTGATTTCTTACTAAACAGGGTTACATGGTTACTTAATTTATTATATGTAATAAATAACAGGAGATACATGTCTAAATCTGGGAGAAGGTTGTATGTACATATCTGAATAGAAGGTAATCACCGAAAAACAGAGCTGTGCCAACTCTGCCAACTTGAGAAACAAGGAGACAGAGACCCAGGAAGAATAGTATGTCTGTTGCCCCTTAAGGTGTGATGTTCAGGCTTATAAATCACATCCGATCGGTGAATGACTCGGAAACCTAATTTCCAATCCTTCTCAGCAAAATAACAGAAGGAGCCCTACAGTGTGACTCTGTCTGCCTCCCTAGAAGAAGTCCTAGGGAAAGATAATAATTTGTAAAGTACGAATGTTCAACTTCTGGAGAAATAGAAGGCAGTGGAGAGTCCATTTGCTTCTCCATGAGCAAGGAAGATGGTGGCCCAGGGCTACAATGGCCAGTTGGGAACCTGCTGCCATCACTGTGTTGGCCAAGGTGTCTCCATGGAAGACCCAGGCCCAGGCTGGACCTGAGGTGCTGGGCCAGGGAATGGAGTGTAGCTGCTAAGAGTTCTTGCCAGTTCAGAGGAAAGGGCAACCCTCTCTCTGGGCTGCTGCACATGGGTTCACAGGCACCAGGGTTCAGGCTGGCAGAGCATCTCACTGCCCTTGCCACAGTGGCACTGGGATGGGGGATGAGGCTGTGAGCATCTTCCATCCGTACATAAAAGTGCAAGCAGACAGACATAAGGGGCTTATTCTTTGGAAGCCTGTGCTGGCCGGGCACTGTGAGCAGCACTTTTATGTACGGATGGAAGATGCTCACAACATGCCTGTTTTTGTTTTTGTTTCTTTTTTTATAGAGAGAGTGGAACAAATACACCTAAATACTTCAGCAGCTTTTGGTTCCAGATATCTTAAGCGTAGCGCCTTCGAGGTGCTTGGTGCCTCGAAGTAGGAAAGGTTTTCTAGAAAGCGTCGAACCAGTGGACGGTTTGAGAATGTACAGTCAGATGACAACTCTGCTCTGTGAGGTCTTCAAGCCTGTCCCATTTTCTCATCTGAGCAGTGGATGAAGGCCAAGGGCAACAGACAACAGAGTCCATTGCTGTGACAAAGAAACTTCAGTTGCTAACACTGGTCTGTGTGTGGGAAGAGAATGTAGAAAGTGACAGAAGGTGACAGACAAGGAAATACATCATCAAAATAAGCAGTGGCTGTGGGAAGAGCGGGAAGGGTTCGGTATCTCAAGAACTGAGTAGCACCGGATCCACTGGGTGCACTTGGGTTGTTTTTCCCAGACTAAAACTCCAAGGAGCCCTCAGACGAGTAACACTGGTAAGAGCAGCAATCTGGAGCGGTTTGCTGCCAGGAAAGGTGAGAGGAGAAACAAACATTTCAGCAGATCTGGGTGTTTTCGGCCACCGTCCTGTTCTTCCTGAAAACAGAAGCAAGCAAACTTTCCCCTCCCCAAGCTTCCCTTAACCCCTTAATCCCTGGTGCAGTCCAAGTAGACAGAAGAAGTTCTTTTACTTACAATGTAGGAGCAGAACTTCCTCTTGGAGATCAGAAGCCTGAGGTGAGGCAGCAGCTGCCAAATAGGACGAATTTTCGGGAACACTCGGCTTTTATAGATTTCTCAGCAAAGCCGTGTGGTGTGTTTTTTTTTCCCCCTTTTGCCCTCCCCTTCCCACCTTGGCCTAGTGGGGAGGCTCTTATCTAATACCTCTGATTGGCTCATAAACGGCCAATCCTTGTCATCATGCTCACATATTCATTGAATGCCTTGGATGTTAAAGCTACAAGGGCCATCTGAAGACCATGTAGTTCTTACTCCAGCCTCTTCCTTTGACTGGTGAAGACACCCAGGCACAGAGGATTAGGGGGTTGCCCCTCAGTCAAACAGCTAATGCATGGCTGAGCTCTAGGATCCACAAAGGGAAACTCGGAAGAATGTTCGCTTAGCTCCCCATCACTTAAAAAAATACATGACCTTGGCCAAGGTTGTCTTTATTTCTCTGAGCCTCACTTTTCTCCTCGGTAAAGTGGAATCACAGCTTTACAAGAGCATTATGTAAGTTTGTAAAGTGCCTACATCCAGCAGGCACCCCTTCCATATGCCCCAAAACCAACCTGGGCTCCTTAGGGTTTTTAATGCCGGACACACTGTCTTTAGTTTCGTTCTTTCGCAAATGTTACATTTTTGTCTTAAAGTTGGTAAAGATAGGAATGAAACTCAGAGTGACTGATCTAAACCATCATCTCCCCTCGATATGGCACTGTCCACGTATGGGCTCATTCCACAGCTTTCCTCTTGAGCATTAAAGCAAAATCCAAATCAAGAGAAGGTAAATAAAATAGTATGTGCTTCCTGAGGAAATAATGAGCGAAGTAAATAAGCCTTATGGGGAAATCTAAAAACAGTGAGATCTATTTATGATCAATAAAACATGATCATAGGAAAGTATAAATCCTCAGGAAAATATTTCTTCGCGACAAGTCATAAAATGGGGGGAGATGGAGTCACAGTGCTCAGTGGTATTGAGTGTGAAATTAGAATTTATGAGTGAACAAGTGCAATGTCAATGAAATGAAGGAAAAAGTACCTGAGAACTAGGTTGTCTAAATAGAGTGTAGGAGTCAAATAGCTTCTAAAAGTGGGCAGTATTAAACATCAAGTGTGATTATTAAAGGAAATTGAAATGTTTGAAACACCAAATTGAGGCTGGTTTGTCTGGAGAAGTCTTGGCCACGGCCTGTTCTAAGGATAGTGGAGGGCTAGGCCGGGTAAAGCGCCCACCAGCACTCCTGAAGCCACTTGCCACCCACAGGCATACACTCTGGTTTCCCATCTCCACCTGGTGCTCATTCCAGTGCTCATTCAGGCACTTTGTGCTTGATTGACCGGACCAAGACGACCCAATCTGGGGAGGTTTCATCAGGTTTTATTTTGTCAAAGAAGAATGGAGGAAGTAGAGGTGGACGGTGGTGACAGCATGAAGCGTGGGGTGAGTGACAGATGGTGGGGGTCAGGACTTGGGTGGCTGGAATTGTGACTAAAACAGTCCACCCACTGAGAGCTGCATGGTAAAAACAATTTCACTTATGCTACTAATACTAATGATTCTTGTTGTGATAATGACAACAATAATAATAGCTCATTTTTTTAGGTCTTATGATACATTGAGTTCTTTTTATAGATAGCTCCAATCTGAGCCCCCTGTCTAAAAGCATGTGTTTTCTGCATAAGGAAACTCTGGTGAATTGTCATAAAGAAATAGAAACATTTTTTTTAAAAAAATGAATGGCTTTGAATCTTAGTATTTATTGAGAAAGTCTAGTTCAGCGGTTCTCAACCTGTGGGTCGCAAACAGCTAGCAGGGTCTCCTAAGACCATCAGAAAACACAGACATTTACATTAAGATTCATAACAGTAGCAAATTACAGTTATGAAGTAGCAACAAAAATAATCTTATGGTTGGGGATCACCACCACATAAAGAACTGTATTAAAGGGTTGCGGCATTAGGAAGGTTGAGAACCACTGGTCTAGTTGAATACTTGAGAATTTTGCGCTAGCCAAATTACTGTTTAGGTAGACCTCTTGACTGCTCTCTTAGGTGAGTTGCTTATTTTTGAACTAAATTTTACAATCAGAATTCTGATGGTGTGACTGTTACATGTTTCTGAACTCGTTACTTTATTTAGAATACATGAGACACTGATGGAACATGTTAGCTTAAACATCCAGGCTATCAATTCAAAAAGAGCTATCAATTCAAAAAGAGCTTTTCCCAAGACAGGCACACAGCCTAACTCGGGGCTCTAAAGCAGAGCTGGCTACATTTGGGTCACCAAAGACCGCCGAGATTAGCAATTTCCCTCCCCCCTCCCCCAACCTTGGACGCTAACCCTTCATTAATCAGGGAAGAATGACTTGCGTAGGCAGACCCAGGTGGCCCTGCTCCTGCCGGGCATGGGTTCACGTGAACAGCAGACTGGCCAAGCATGTCAGAAGGCATGGCGCACCCGCCCTCGAGTGGTGACACCTGCTGCTGCTCCCGTGGCATCAGCATTTGCCTGCTCCCAGGGTTCGATGTGTAACTGAAACTCAAAGTTCACGACAGCCCGGCTGCAGCTTGCCAGGCCTTGGAAAAACAGTAACTCCTGAGCAACACGGGCGGTTGGCAGGTGTGCGTTCTAAGTCTCTCAACTCCATAAAATATTCAAAATGGAGAGATCACGGGACTCGGAGGCCGTGTAACACTGGGGAATCCTCCCACCTGTTTTGTCCTCAGTTTCATCATTTCAGATTTCATAGGAATCCAGGCTGCAGCTACCCCGAAATAGTGCATTCAAACCACCGTGCTTCCTCTCCTTTAAAAAAAATGTGCTCGCCGAAACCGGTTTGGGTCAATGGATAGAGAGTCTGCCTGTGGACTCAAGGGTCCCCGGTTTGATTCCAGTCGGGAGCATGTGTCTTGGTTGTGAGCACATCCCCGGTGAGGGGCATGCAGGAGGCGGCTGATTAATATCTTTCTTCCATCGATATTTCTGACTCTCTATCCCTCTCTCTTCCTCTCTGTGAGAAATCAATAAAATATATTTAAAAACAAAACAAAACAAAAAAAAGAGAAAAAATGTGCTAAAACACACAACGTAAAATTTACCATCTTAACCGTTTTAAGTGTCCAGTCAGTAGTGTTCATTACATTCACATTGTTGTTCGACCAATCTCCAGAACTCCTTTTCTCTTGCAAAACTGAATCTCTAGATCAGTGGTTCTCAACCTTCCTAAGGCCGAGACCTTGCATACAGTTCCTCATGTGGTGGTG
>PVJN01036148.1:0-21108 GCA_004026805.1 Lasiurus borealis | reverse complement strand
TCCATTTCTTGCTGGCTCTAAACCTATATTTTAGGCCATTGCTTGCTTACTTGTGCAATAATCTACCTACTCAATTTATCTCTCAAAACATCTGGTTGACTTCCTTCATGACATTTACTAGTTTCTCATTCTGTATTGTGATTCATGTGATATCTAACTTCTCCACTATTATATCATTTTTATTATTATTTAAAGTCTTGCATGTCTCCTTTGCCCCCGATTGATCCCCTGGGTCACTCCGACCCCCAAGGCATGCCCATACCACCTCAGTGTCTGTGTCCATTGTTTATGCTAATATGCATGCATACAAGTCCTTTGGTTGATCTTCAACCCCCGTTCCCCTGTCTTCACTCTGAGGTTGGAAGGTCTGTCCAGTGTTACCTTATCTCTGGATCAATTTTGTTCATCAGTTGATATTGATTTTTATATCTCACATATGAGTGAAATCATGTGATATTTATCTTTCTCCAAATGGCTTATTTCACTTAGCATAATTCTCTCCAATTCCATCCATGCTATTGTAAATGGTAAAGGTTCCTTCATTTTTATAGCAGCGTAGTATTCCATTGTGTATATGTACCACCGTTTTTTAATCCACTCATCTGCTAATGGGCACTTAGGCTATTTCCAAATTTTAGCTATTGTAAATTGTGCTGCTATGAACATAGGGGTGCGTATATCCTTTATGATTGGGTGTTTCTGGCTTCTTGGGATATAATTCTAGAAGTGGGTTTATTGGCTCAAATGGGAGTTCTATTTTTAACCTTTTGAGGAAACACCATACTGTTCTCCACAGGGGCTGCACCAGTCTGCATTCCCACCAGCAGTGCAAAAGGGTTCATATTTCTCCTCATCGTTGCCAGCACTTCTCGTTTGTTGACTTGTTGATGATAGACATTCTGACAGGTGTGAGGTGGTACCTCATTGTTGTTTTGCTTTGCATCTCTTGGCTGATTAGTGACTTTGAGTATGTTTTCAAATTCTCTTAGCATTCTGTATGTCCTCTTTCAAAAAGTTGTCTATTTATGTTCCTTGCCCATTTTTTTTATTCAATTGTTTATCTTCCTCTTGTTAAGTTGTACGAGTTCCCTGTTCATTTTGGAAATTAAACCCTTATCTGAGATAGCATTGATGAATATGTTCTCTCATGCAATGGGATTTCTTGTTGTTTTGTTGATGGATTCTTTTGCTCTTCAGAAGCTTTTTATTTTGATATCGTCTCATTTGTTTATTTTATCTTTAGTTTCCATTGCTCTAGGAGCTAGTATATTGGTAAAGATACTGCTATGATATACGACTGATATTTTGCTGCCTAAGGAGTCTTCTAAAATTTTTATGTTTTCCTGTCTTACATTTAATTCCTTTAACCCTTTGAGTTTATTTTTGTGTATGGTCCTATTTTGTTCATCAATTTATTTTGTTCTTAAGATTCCACATATAAGTGATATCATGTGAAATGTGTCTTTTTCTGACTGGCTTATTTCACTTAGCACAATTCCATGTTGTTTCATAGGGTAAGAGTTCCTTCTTTTTTTTAGAGCTGTATAGTATTTCATTATGTATATGTACCATGGCTTTTTTATCCACTCATCTACTGATAGGCACTTGGGCTGTTTCTAGATTTTGGCTATTATAAATAATGCTGCTATGGATATTAGGGTGCATGTGTGTTTCTGATTGGTGTTTTGGGATTCTTAGGATATATACCAAGAAGTGGAATTGCTGGGTCAAAAAGCAGTTCCATTTTTACTTTTTTTGGGAAAGTCCATTCTGTGGCTGCACCAGTATACATTCCCACCAGCAGTGAACTTCCCTTTTCATTACATCCTCGCCAGAACTTGTTTGTTGATGTGTTGATGATAGCCATTCTAACTAACAGCTATGAGGTAATATATTGTGGTTTTAATTTGCATCTCTCAGATAATTAGTGACTTTGAGCACTTTTTCATATGTTTTGGCCAGCTGTATGTCTACTTCCGAGAAGTGTCTATTTAGGTCCTTTGTCCACATTTTAATTGCAATGTTTGTCTTCCTTTGTTAAGTTTTACGAGTTCCTTATATATCTTGGATATTAACCCCTGGTCTAATGAATCATTGTTAGAAATGTTCTCCCATATGATAGTGAATTTCCTTTTCATTTTGTTGATGATTTTTTTTTTTGCTGTGCAGAAGCTTTTTAGTCTAATGTACTTCCACTTATTTATTTTTTCCTATATTTCCTTTTACCTCAGAGACATGTTGACAAAAATATTGTCTGAGAGATGCCTGAGATTTTACTGCCTATGTTTTCTTCTATGATTTTTACGGTTTCATGACTTACAATGTGGTTTTCTTTGTTACTTTTCTTGCTCATTAGATTTGCTGGACAACTCATGAGATCTCTCTCTTTTTCCCCTCCCATTTTCTTCTCTTTTATGTTTTCTTTCTCTTCCCTGCTTTTTTTATCCTTAGCTGATCTTACAGGTAAGCAGTCTAAACAGCTACTTGTAAAGTGGTATTATATATATATATCAGCAAGACTTTCTGCTTACAAAGAAAACTGCCTGACCTTCAAAAAAACAAAACACAAAAAATAAATAAATAAAACAAAACAGTGTGATGTGACCTTTGGGTGCTGTAAAAACTTTGGTACCTGAAATATTTCATCTTCACTCTGAAAAAAAAAAATTCCCCTTCTGAGAAAAGATATAGATTTCTGCTATTTGTCAGGAAAAACATTCAGTGTATGGTAATTTGTTTGGGAACTGGAGAAAAGATGGGGAGCTGTATGTTTCAGTTATCTATTTCTACAGGGCAAACCATCTTACAATTTAGTAACTTAACACAATGATTTTATTGTTACTCATGATTCTGTGGAATTATTAGTCTTAGTATGATGATTCTTTTGTTGGATTTGCTTGGACTCTATGACATGGCTGAAAAATCAATGGAAAAATATCATTGGGTGAGGATTAAGAAGAAGAAAGAAGAGAGTGGCATTCGTAATATAGTGAGGCATGAGGAGGCTGTCCGTTCTAATAAAGTAGCTGCTGAAAATTTCACAACAGAATTTCAAGAACTAGAAGTGTTCAGTTGTCTCTGGATAAGTCCATGGACTTCAAGGTGGATGATGATGATGTGGAGGAGTTAGTGGATTATCACACTACCGAGCTGACTACTGTAGAACTCCAAGCTCTTCAGAGGGACGAGCAACAGACAGCAGCTGAGGAGCTCTCTTCAGAGGAGGAGGAGGGAAGGGAGGATATTGCTACTTCGCTAATCAAGGCCATGTTTGGGAAATGGGGAGAAATGCAAAATTTCATTGGGAAATATCACTCCTCCAAAGAAGTAGAAAATTGTTCAATGACAATACAGTTTCACTTCAGGCAAAAACACACATCACTGGATAGGTTTTTAGTGAGACAGTAGCCCAGTGAGCCTGAAAAACAAGTTCTGGTGGAGCAAAGAGACAGAGAAAGAACCCCAGAAGAACTGCTACTTGATGTTTTTGTGGGAGGGATTTCACTTCCCAAACAATAATATCCCTCCCCTCCGTATTCTGCCATCAATAGCTCTCAACATTAAAAGTAAGTTCTAGTGTATACATAAATTTTCTTTTTTTTTTCCCTAAAAATCATGTGAGGATATTCTTCCATTGATTTTTAGAGAGAGTGGTAGAGAGAGCAAAGACAGAGAGAAACAAACTGATTAGGTCATGAGGATTGGGATTAGTGTCCTTATAAAAGAGATTACCGAGACCTCTATCCGTTCTTTCATCATATTAGGGCAGAGTAATACGGCCATTTATAAAGCAGGAAGCAGGCCCATCCCAGACATCAAATCTTCTAGCTCCTTCCAACCAGCACCTGACTCAAGTTAATATCCACTTTTCACTATTCATTTCTGTATTGTTAGAATTTTTAAGGTATATATGAGTTTCATAATAAGAAAAGAAAAAGCTTTAAGAAAATACTATTGTCACTGAAACTGGTTTGGCTGGGTGGATGGAGCGTCGGCCTGTGGACTGAAGAGTCCTGAGTTCGATTCCGGTCAAGGGCATGTGTCCTGGTTTTGGGCAAATCCCCAGTGGGGGGCATGCAGGAGGTGGCTGATCGATGTCTCTCTCTCATCCATGTATCTAACTCTCTATCCCTCTCTCTTCTTCTCTGTAAGAAATCAATAAAATATATTTTTTAAAAAAGAAAATACTATTGTCTCTAAGGTGATACTTCTATTCCTCTAGAATCTAGAGTCTAGACCAAAAGAGGATATAATTATCTATATGTATATAAGCCTAAGAGACATTATTATCCTATTTAATAAAATAATAATATGCAAATTGACCATCTTTCCAACACACAAGATGGCTGCCCCCATGTGGTCAAAGATGACTGACCCCATGTGGTCAAAGATGACTGACCCCATATGGATACAAGATGGTCACCACAAGATGGCCAACAGAGGAGAGACCAGGTCTGCAAGGGAGGGCAGTTGTGAGTGATCTGGTCAGCAAGGGAGGGCATTTGGGAGGGACCAGGCCTGCAAAGGCAGGCAGTTGGGGGCAATCAAGCCTTCAAGGGAGGGCAATTAGGGGTGACCAGGCTGGCAGAGGAGGGAAGTTAGGGGTGACTAGGCCTGCAGGGAAAGGCAGTTGGGAGGTACCCAGGCCTGCAGGGGAAAGCAGTTGGGGATGGGACCAGGCATGCAGGGAAGGCCAGTTAGAAGCAAACAGGCTAGCAGGGAAGCAGTTACACATCAATCAGACTGGCAAAGGAGTGGTTAGGGGGTAATCATGCTGGCAGGCAGAAGTGGTTAGGGGCAATCAGGAAGGCAGGCAGGTGGGCAGCTGGGAGCCAACAGTCTTAGATTGTGAGAGGGATGTCCAACTGCCTTTTTAGGCCCTACCTGGATTGGGCCAAATGGGCATTCAGACATCCCTCAAAGAATCCCATGTTGGAGTGGGTGCAAGCTGGGCTGAGGGACACCCCCCTCCCATGCATGAATTTTGTACACCAGGCCTCTATATACATAAAAGCTTAAGTGACCATTATGACAGGATAACTGAACAACCAGAATGACCATTCACTATGATGCACATTGACCATCCCAATCGCCTGATTGGGGCCTGCCAGTCAACCTTCTGGTCCCCCCCCTGGCTCACAGGCACCAATCACCCAATGAGGAACAAGGAACCAGAGTGGGTGTTGGTGGATGCAGGTGGTGCCAGGCCTATGGTGGATGCAGGCAGGAAGTGGAGCTGGCAGCTGGCAGCCAGTGGAAGGAAGGCCCTGGATGGCCAACCTCCTGGTCCCTGAAGGCTTTTGCAAAATCTCTTTCTGGGAAGGCTTTTCTTTTCTCTGCAGAGGCACACAATTTTTGGTGCTACCCCTGGAGCTGCCACTGCAGAGCCACCCAATCTCTCCCTGCACCTAGTCAAACTGAGTCTGGCATGAGGTGGGGTGGAACACCCTGAGCAGCTGCCTGCATGTGGGAAGCTGGCAGGAGTGGGGCATAGATGCAGGGGCCTCAGAGCTGGGCCACCCAGACCCCAGTGTGTTCTCAGCCTGGAGGCATACATCTGCAGACCTCCAATGCCATTAACTGGATCAGTGGTGGGGTGGACAGTGACCCAGGAGGGTGAGGAAATGAAACTTGGGCGATTACCAAGAGTCTAGTCCCTGTGACCTCCCCCTCCCAGGATAATGCTACACAGCCTAATGTCCCACACACCAAGAGATAAATATGGATTCACAAAGAGGCAGGCTCTTGAGGAGCTTCAGCTGGGGGGATGAGAGGAGTTACTCGCTTCTGACACCCCACCCTTTGCTTTAAGGCTGCATTCTTCCCTAATACATGTTGCTTGAAATACACGATGGTTTGTGTTTAGACATGCAAAAAACATGGGGAAAGCAAAGTTTTGTGCTTTAGAATAAAAGAGTATGGAGTATTTGGGGTCTTTCTTCTACTTCCTTCCTCTCTCTCTCTCTCTCTCTCTCTCTCTCTCTCTCTCTCTCTCACACACACACACACACACACACACACACACACACACACACACACTCACACACACTAACTCCTTCCTTCCCTCTTCCCTGGCCTGGCAAATCTTCACACAGAAAGTTAAACCTAACTCCTCAGAACCCACCCTTGCTGGAATGACCTCTGGTTTTTTGTTTATTTGTCTGTTTGTTTGTTTCCTCTCTCACAAGGTTTTTTTTTGTTTTGTTTTGTTTTTCTAATTTCTAAGCTGGCAGTCAAACATCCCCCAAGGGATCCTGGATTGCAAGAGGACACAAGTTGGGCTAAGGGCCAAGTACCCCCCATGCACTAATTTTGTGCGCTGGGCCTCAAGTAGGAAATAGAATAGAATGTAGTGTGTGTGACAAGATGATGTCAATCACATATAAATTGATTTTTCCTTATACTTTCCTTCCTTGCCATTTCCCTCATTCAAGTAGCTAGAATTGTATTGTCCAATATTATTATCAGAAGCCACATATGGTTATAGGGTACTTGAAAATTGGTATTCCCAATTGAGTTGTACCACAAATATGAAATATATACTGGATTTTAAAGCTTTATTATAAAAGAGTAAAGTAGTTCATTAAATTTTATATTGTTTTTATGTTGAAATATTTTGAACATAATAAAGTAAAATAGATTAAAATCAATTTCACCTGTTTCTTTTTCCCTTTTAAAAATGTGGCTACTAGAAAAATTATAATTTTCACATGTGTCTCACATTATGCTTCTGTTGGACAGGGCTGAGCAAGGCCATTCTGTGATAATGGCTTGTTCCATCTAATCCTCTCCAACCTCTCTGACCTCATCTGCTATTTTCCTTTCTGTTGTTCCTATCTTATGGGATTTTACTTTGTTTTTCCTTGCACCTGGAATACACTTCTACCAGATATTCACATGGGCAACACTCCCTTCCTGCCTTCATATTCTTATTGAAATGTCACACTGATAGTGAAATCTTCTAGCTAATCTAAAATTGCAAAATGGCTACTTCCCTTCCTACTCCCTCTTCTGCTTGATTTTTCTCCATAGCACCCATCTGCAACTGAAACACTATCATTTTACATAGTTTCTTACATCTTTTCTGTTGTTTTTTGGCCTTCTATATGAGTAAGATTTTTTTTTCTACTTTGGTCACTACTGGAATGGTGCTTGAAATATAGTTATACCTTAGTAAATATTTGTGGAATGAATCAGTTTTCTCTGCGAAGGGATTTGACATGGTGGACAATGGAAACAAAGGAGGCTTACTGGTCTGGTATCCAAAAGTCTTAGGGGAATAGGAGATTCCTGGCACAAATAAAGTGTTTTTAGGGGCTGTTTGTTGGGAGGGTGTTTGTAAAACTAGCAGGCCCTCTTACTATAGCAGAGGAGAGATAGAGGTCCCTACGTAATTTATATCCATCCAATAGAGTGAAAGGAGGTGTAAGCATGAATTGACTGAGATTAAATATCTGTCTACTGGGAAGAAGAAAGTTTCAAAGTAGAAATGGAATTGAGCTGCAAAAAAGTAAAATTTTATTTCCCTTAAACCAATTTGTGGCTGAGATTTGCAATTTACAGAAATATTAGATGCTTATTTTATTTATTTTAATACTAGAGGCCTGGTGCACGAAATTCATGCATAGGGAGGATCCCTCAGCCCAGGCTGCCCCCTCACACAGTCCAGGAGTCCTCAGGGGATATCCTACTGACAGCTTAGACCTACATAGGGAACAGGCCCAAGCTGCAGTCTGGCCTCCCTCTGCAGGAGGCGATTGACTAATCAGGGAAAGGCACTACCCCCATCATCTGCGGCTGCTGCCATTGCCGACCGCCTTAGCCGCCAAGTGTTCTCATCAACATGGACTCAACATGGACTCCAGTCCCTTCACCATGAAAAAAATGACAACTTTCTTTAGGCATTTTCAAGATGTGTTTTTATAGGATATGACATTTCTTTCTTTTCTTTTTTTTTTATCCTCACCTGAGGATGTTTCCATTGATTTTTAGAGAGCATGGAAGAGAGAGGGAAAGACAGAGAGAAACATCAATGTGAGAGGGACACTTTGATTGGTTGTCTCCTGCATGAACGCTGACCTTAGCCCCAGCCAGGAAGGAGCCTGCAACCTAGGTTCATGCCCTTGATCAGAATCAAACCCAGACCTTATGGTCTGCAGACAGAGGCATTATCCACTGAGCCAAACCAGCTAGGGCAGGATATGACATTTCTTAGCCCTTCAGCAGCACAACTTCATTTTTTCCTCCAGGAGTGAGGTGGAAAAACCCTAGATCACCTTCTTGGATTCTTATAACCCAAGTTACCAAGAACACTGCCAGTGGCATACAGGGAGCATAGCCAATGAGCAGTCAGAAAAGGTGTTTCCTCTGCAGCTCACATGCAGAGGTGGGACTGCTGGCAAGCTGTGGCTGGCCCCCCTCTATTGGCCTGCTCAAGCCTCTGCCTCAGCTCTGGCAGAGCCCTCCCAGCTCTGCTCCTGGCCTGCTGAAGCCTCTGTCAGGGCTTCGGTATGCCCCACCCCCCCAGCTCTGCTCAAGCCTCTGCTGAGACTTGGGCAGGGCACCCCCTGGTTCCACTCCAGGCCTGCTCAAGCCTCCACTGCAGCGTGGCAGGGTTCCCCTGGCTCCTCGTTGGCCCTGCTCAAACTTCCGCTGTGGCTTGGGGCAAAGCCACCCAGCTCCGCTCAAGCCTCCAGCATGGCTTTGGCAGGGTCCCCCAGCTCCACTCTGGGCCTCAAAGCAAGAATTCTGCCCAGACACTTACACTGCCCGCTCTCAGCAGCTTCCTCCCATGGGACTGGGGGCTCCGGCGGGGCTGAGAGGACTGGGTGCTGCCATCTTGTGGCTATAGGCACCGCTATCCTTGTAATGTAGTGATGGTTGATTTGCATATTACCCTTTTATCAGATAGGATTTTAAAAAATGAATCTTTTAGACAGAGAGAGGAAGGGAGAGTGAGAGAGAAAAAAAAAGTGAGAATTAAGCATGGACCAGCTGCCTCCCACACAGGCCCTCTACTGGGATTCAAACCTACAACCTGGGCATTTGCTGACTGGGAATTGAACTGGCAACCTTTCTGTGTGTGAGACAACACCCAACCAACTAAGCCACAATGGCCAAGGCAAAAATGTTAAACGTTTCATATTAGAGTTTCTTGTGCCCTCAGGAGTAGAGAATAAGCAATAGTGTTGGGATCAAAATAGCTTTCATCATTTCTTCCACCTCCACCTCCATCCCAATGTCTTACATGTGCTCTTAGTAATAAAATTCCTATTCAAGAACATAGTAAAGAGTCCCATTAAGACAACCAGATCATATATCATTGACTATGTCTGTTTAGTACATCTATGTCAATATCCATATATATCTAGAAAGTGACTTCATGTAATCATTGTAACTTCAAAGTCAGAATCTTAGAATGTGAGAAATAGACCAATCAAGAAATGATTGCGAGGGGTCACCACCACCGGGGTCGCAGCCACGGGGCTTGCACGTCCCTGGGAAAAGTGCAGGAAAAGATGGGCCCCGGGGAGTGACAGGCGTGCCCTGCGCGCTAGCTTCCCGGGGCACGGTTACCAAGCCAGAAATCTAGAGATTCCAGTTGGGATCAAGTTGGCAGCCAGATCCTTATACTTTGCCCCTGAGGAGCAGCTCTTACCAGCGGCGGTGACAGAACCTGTGCTTTGGAAAAGGACTGATGGCTTGGAGTCCAGGTCGGAGGACATTGGCGCTGATTCCAGTGAACCCCTGTGGGTTTTTGGGAAGGCTGTGAAAAGCAGCCATTTTTCCTTGTTTCCCCGGGGCCACTGTCCCTGGAGAGGGAATGGGAGCTTTCTGGACCCTGAGATGAAAGCCTTCTTGGAGAAGAACACAGAAGTCACCAGCAGTGGCAGCCTCACCCCTGAAATCCAGTTGTGGCCTTTGACCCCCAGATGCAAATTTTGGTGGAAGAGAGCTGACCTGTGGCCCCACGACTCTCCTTACTGGGCCATCTACTGGCCAGGAGGCCAAGCCCTGTCTAGGTATCTTTTGGATAATCCTGATGTTGATAACACAGAGGAAAATCTGTGTTAGATCTCGGGAGTGGATGCAGAGCTACGGCTATCGCTGCTAAGATGAGTGGGGCATCGAGGGTCTTGGCCAATGACATAGACCCTATTGCAGGAATGGCTGTCACACTAAATTGTGAATTGAACCAACTGAAACCTTTTCCCATTTTAACCAAAGATATTTTGGATTTGGCATAAGATAAGTGGGACCTTGTGCTTGGAGATACGTTTTATGATGACCTTGCGGACAGTCTTCATCGATGGCTGAAGGATTGCTTTTGAACTCACAAAACTCAAGTAACCCTGGCCGGCCCCAGTTCAGAGGACACAGCATTCAGCATCAGCTGCACAAAGTGGGAGAATATTCACTTCCAGAACCTATTAGGCAGGGAAAAAGTAGGCTGACAGCAAGCGCAGTGTGGGATTTCCAGCCTTGAATTGTCAAAATGCTTCCAAGTATGGATTGACCTATGATTGGGTTCAATTCTAGAAGACCCTCCATTTTGAAGAATGCAATTCCTGTGAAATGGCAAATCTTGTTTTCAAATATGAAGATTTAGAATTTTGTCGTGTAACTAGTGCTATATTGTGCCAAATATACAATTCTTTATCTGTAATTTTTTTCTAGTTTTACTGCTATTTATATATATATATATATATATATATATATATATATATATATATATATATATATATATACAGCTCTGGGAGAACCAAGAGGTACAATAGGCAGTTCCTTCCAAGAAGATGTCGATTCCATTCTCCAACACCCACTACTGCATTCCACAGGATTTGGGAATCTTCTTGAAGGGCTGACACGTGAGTTTCTGAGGCAGCAACCGGAAAATATGTCATCTTTTGAAGCAGCATATTTTGAGAGTCTTCTAGAGAAGAGAGAGAAAACCAACTTCAATCCAGCAGAATGGGGAAGTAAGGTGGACGACCGTTCCTATAACAACCATGCATTCAAGGAGCAAGAACCAGCTGAGGAAGAAAAATCTCAGACACCTCAGAAAGTAGAGACACCAGACACAGCCTTAGAGCCTTCTGAGGAAGATAAGGACAAAGAGGAGCTGGCTGCCGTCAAAAATCCAAGCCGTGTTCCGGGGACACTTAGCCAGAGAGGAGGTGAAGAAAATGAAACAAGGTGAGCCTGAAGAGAAAACACAGGAAGACAACTGAGGAGACTGGTTTTGCTCCCCCCCCCCAAAAAAAAAACACGAAAAAATCATTCCAATCCCCCCCCCCAAAAAAGAAGAAATTATTGCATTCTGATAAATAGTTAGGATAATAAATGGGTGATCTACCAGATGATATCTACTCCAATCCTATTTCTATTCACCCTACCTCACCCCATCTCAGATCAATCTGTTATACATTCACTCCTCATCCTCCATTCACACTCTAGGATGGAGGTGGCCAGAAGGCACATAAAGTGAAGAGGGAGAATATATGCTTCACACATTTAGTGATTTAAGTTGTGAGTTTAATGATTTTTTTTCTAGCCATCAAAATTACTGTATTAAAACAGAAGGCAAAAAATGTCGTACTCAAAACAGCTGCATCTAAATACCACATGCCTTCACCACAGTTTACTCAAATTGCCAGCACATAGTCTGGAGTCTGATGAGGCACACTTCTTTAGTTTGGTTTATAGAACTTCATAACAAATAGCACTGTATTTTTCCTGAATTTGATGATGAAAAATTATGAATATTTTAATTAGCGTTATGTTGGCTTGAGATTTTTTTGTTTTTCTAATTTTAGAATTAGTACAGAGATTGTCCTAGCACTTGATAAGTTTTGGATTGCAATGTTGGCCTATTCACATATGTATCCAGAAAGATATGCTAAAGATCCTGGGAAATAACATTTTACTTAGTATTCAAAAAGGAGAATTAATTTTTTGTTATCGCAAACAAACACAGAGGCATGGCTTTGATGGCCTTCCAGTTGCTCTAAGATTACAGTGATTTTCAATACTCATTTCATAGTATACATGTTCTAAAGTCAAATATAGACTGTCGAAGAGTTAATTCATAGAAAAGGATATTTTTATCAAAAATTCATTTCACTTGGAAGAAATTAGGGTGCGTAATGAAGTGAACACATCAGCACTGCTTTTCTTTAATTCCTGGCTTTTTTGTTTGTTTTTCTTGGGATATAAAATTTGCTGTTTGGCAATTAAGTTAGTTACATAGGAAATAAAACCACTTTTAAAACTCAGAGATATATTGCAGGAATTCTGGGACATATTTGCCATCTGATCTTATAGTTGAAAGAAGGCATCCACTATAGTGATACATGAAATCTTTCAAAAAATGTATTTTAGTTAATTTATTCTTTATCTTGAATCTGATCAGAAGTGTCTAAAAGAGAGAAATGTTTTCTTCATGTGAAATATAGAAATTGTTGAGTTCTATGTTTAACTTGTCCAGATACAGTGGTACCTCGAGATATGAGTGCCCTAACATACGAGATTTTTGATATACGAGCCATGGAGCGAACGATTTTTGCTTTGAAATACGAGCAACAGTTGAGATACAAGTAATCGTGCCGATTGGCCAGCTGCACATGACCCTCGACTCCAGCTTCTCATAGTTTCCCACGCCTCAAGGTTATGGAATGAATTAAACTCGTATCTCGAGGTACCACTGTAGTTTTAGACACTGAAGTCTGAAATAGTTTTCACTGGACTAAAAGCAAACTGTTGGCAATGTGACACTCCCAACATAAGATATAGAAATGATTCTATTTTCTCGCATTTTTTAGGTTCTAGGAGTCTAGGCCCCTTTATAGCTTCACTTTAACCTCTTGTTTCCATATACACATCTGTCAGTTTCTCTTCTGTTGTTAAATATTCCTCTTATCCTCTCTCATAAGGACACTTGTAATGATATTTAGGCCACACTTGCATAAATTCAAGACAATCTCTGCATATGAAGGTTTTTAATCATATCTGCAAAGCCTCTTATAAAGTAAAATTTACAAATTACATTAATTATGGTGTAGATAGTTTAGGGGGGCTATTATACAAACTAGCACAAACTTATATATTCACATAAGATAGTGGCATTGTGATTATAACTAAGAAATGCCAACTCAGCCAGTCATTATCACATGCAATCCCAAGAGGGCACCACACTTTGTACAATTAACATAATAGAATGTTAATTCTTGTTGGATCAGGCTGGGAGCATATATAAAAAGATTACTCACACTCATTATTCTATAAATATGATTCCTACACCTTTAAATTCAATATGGCAGCCTAGAGCTTACTTCAGCCACTCTATGAGTTTCTTCTTTCTGGGTTTCCAGTTATTGTTGTTTGGTTCTGGATTTCTCTTAGTGGTTAAGGAGTAAGTTGAATGGTAGTGTGACCAGACTTCAGGCTTCAGATTTAGGAAATCTAAGGAAATGTTAGTGAGGAACAATGTGGGAAATGAAATCTATGTCTTCTACAATGAGTTCAGAGTCCTTCCCCTCAACCACATTGCTTAGGATGAAGGGTAGTAAAGTCTAGCTTTTTAGGGTTGGAATCATACTACACAGCACTTTTGTAGCCCATAGTTCTCTCACAATCTTTGAGAGTGAGTCTGTGAGGATGAACGAATTACCATCCTCTTTTTATAAATTATAATTTAATGTAGCAAAGAGCTTTGCATACCTAGTAAGACGCAGACCTTAGACTTAACTAAAGATTTCTGGTTCTTTACCCACTGTGCTTTCCACTACTCTAGAACTGTTAGAACTGTTTGAATTTTGGCCCTATTTCTATCTAAGTATTTGAATCTCCTCTTCAGAATTCTTCTAATTTGTGAAAGAAGATTTAACATAATGTTGAGTCTGTTCTGTTTATATTATCTTCAAATTTCGGGGTAATTGGAGGAAGAGATGTGATTATGTATATATCTGTATAAGGAAACTTGAATTATTTCGATAACTCTCAATTTTTTATATTACATGTGGTGAGAAAGATAAATTCTCTCTTCTATAAGACTTGTTGATGTCATTTGTATATGCCACTATTAATAATTGGGGAAGATACAGATGGAAAAAATGAATGTATATATGGGGACATTAGTCCAAAGTGGTTATTTTTTACTATTATTAATCTAAGTGCATCCTTCTAGAATGTGTAATAAATAACTGTTGGTGACTTTGGGGGAAAATGAGAAATTATTAAAGTAGGAATATTGACTACAAGACATAGATCTCTTCTGAGCAGAAATCACAAACTGGAAACTTGTAATGCAAATGATAAAGAACACCTCCTTGTAGTAGTAGCACCTTTGTTTTTATTTTGTGTATAGAATCTATTATGCCCATCTAGTTTAATGTGTCATTTAAGGACTATATTTCCTTGTTGACTTTTTTGTGTAAATGGGCTGTTAAAACCTCCTGCTATTATTGTGTTGCTTTCTTCCTTTAGCTCTGTTATATATTTTGTTGTTCCTAAATTGAATATACATATACATATATATATATATATACACACACACATACTAGTACATATACATATACACATACACATATACATACACATACATATACATATACATATACATGAAAATTGTCTTGATTGATTGTCCCCTTTTTTAAATATATTTTATTGATTTTTTACAGAGAGGATGGGAGAGAGATAGTAAGTCAGAAACATGGATGAGAGAGAGACATCGATAAGCCGCCTCCTGCATACCCCACTGTGGAGATGTGCCTGCAAGCAAGGTACATGCCCCTGACCAGAATCGAACCTGGGACCTTTCAGTCTGCAAGCCAGTGCTCTATCCACTGAGCCAAACCAGTCTCAGCTTGATTGTCCCCTTTATCATTATAAAGTATCCATGTTATTCTCTTGTTATCTTTATTTTCTTGAAGTCTGTTTTGTCTAATATAAATATGGGTGCACACACTTTTCTCTGGATGCCATTTGCTTGGAATATCGTCTGACACCTCTTCATTTTGATCCTGTTTGTCTTTGGAGCTAAATTGAGTCTTCTGAAGGCAACATATAGTTTAATCCATCCAGCTACTATGTGAAATAAGTCAGATGCAAAATGACACAAAACCAAATGATTTCACTCAGCTACACTAATAAAAGAGAAACATACAAATTAACCATCACTCTACTATACCCACAAGCCATGCCCATAAACCAATCAGGAGTGAGTATGAAAACTAACCCAACCAAGATGGTGGAGTGAGCAGGAGGCTTGGGTTTCCCTGGCAATGGAGGAGGCCTGCCCTGGCCTCTGCTCAAGGCTACAAAGTTTTAATTATAGAAGATAAATAAATCCCAGAGCCTCTGTTTGGGTTTCTGGAGGGCATGGCTTGCCTTCAAACCACCACAGACCCCTTGCCCAGTCCACCCCACACCCCAAAGAACCCTTAACCTGATCCAAGACACCCTTCAGGGCAAGCCAGCCATCCCCCACCCATGCACCAGGCCTCTATCCTATCTAACAAAAGAATAATATGCATATTGAGCATCACTCAAACACACATGGTGGCTGCCCCTATGTGGTAAAAGATCCTGCCCCTATGTGGTCCCAAGATGGCTGCCACAAGATGACCAACAAAGGAGGGCAGTTGGGAGAGACCAGGCCTGCAAGGGAGGCAAGTTGGGGGCAATCAAACCTGCAGGAGAGGGAAGTTAGGGTGACTAGGTTGGCAGAAGAGGGAAGTTATGGGAGACTGGGCCTGCAGGGAAGGGCAGTAGTGGGAGACCAGGTCTACAGGGGAGGACAGTTGGGGGGACCAGGCCTGCAGGAGAGGGGCAGTTCAGGGCAAACAGGTTGGGGGGGAGTGGTTAGGGGTCATCAAGCTGGCAGGCAGAGGTGGTTAGGGGCAATCAGGAAGGAAGGCAGGCGAGCAGTTGGGAGCCCACAGTTCTGAATAATGAGAGGGATGTCTGACTGCCCGTTTAGGCCTGATCCTACCTGGATTGGGTCTAAACAGGTAGTCAGACATCCCCTTGAGGGATCCCAGATTGGAGAGGGTGCAGACTGGGCTGAGAGACACATACCCCTGTGCATGAATTTTGTGCACCAGGCCTCTAGTATAGAATATAAAATGAAAGAAATAAATTAACAAACAAAACAAAAACTCATTGATACAGACAACAGAATGTTGAGGGTGGGCAAAATGGGTAAAGGAGATCAAATATATTTTAACAAATGGAAACCAGATTTTTGATGGTAAGTACTCAATATATTATACATATATTGGATTATACTATTGTATACCTGAAATTTATATAATGTAATTAACCAATATTACCTCAATAAAAATTAAATAAGAATGGATACAATTATGAAATTATAGAGCTGGAGGTACATTTGCAATCACTTAGTCCTAACTTCTCACTTAATAGAAGAAACTAAGGTTAGGATGTCTGAATAGAAATTCCTGGTAAAAATGGTGAGAAAATAGCCGAGACCGGTTTGGTTCAGTGGATAGAGCGTCGGCTTGTGGACTGAAAGGTCCCAGGTTCGATTCTGGTTGGGGGCATGTACCTTGCTTGCGGGCACATCTCCACTGTGGGGTGTGCAGGAGGCGGCTGATCAATGTCTCTCTCTCACCGATGTTTCTGACTTTCTATCTCTTTCCCTTCCTCTCTGTAAAAAATCAATAAAATATATTTAAAAAAATGGTGAGAAAATAATCACAAGGCTCAGGAGGTATGACCTCATCTACCTCCCCAACACATAGTACACTAAAACTTCTGTATGGCACCCCTTACTACTCTTTTACCAATTCATAGTAATTATCAAACAGGTAGAGATAGTGATATAAGAATATAACGTATAAACCAATTGTTATTGATTCTTTTTTTAACAGCACAATGTCTTATACTATATGCAAAAAGTCATAACCAACCTGGAATTCAATCACAGTGACAGAAGTCAGATACAAAAATAAAAGAATTCTATTTATTGCAATTCCAAATACAGGAAAATTGTCCGTCTGTTACTTGAAAATAATTTTAAGAGAATATATTTCCAAAAAGCCATTAGTCAGATACTTCAAGTTCTAATTCATCGAGACAACTATTTCTTATGAATTAGAGATGGGATCTGACAGTTTTTCTAATTCTTTATAATAGGGACTATCAATAGGGACAAGAGTTGCAGTCATTAAGCAGTCTTCATAATGGAGTCTTTAGCCTCTGAATCTGTCAACAATAATAAATAGTGCAATTAGAAAGTAACTGGGGAAATAATAATAGTTTTGCCTTTATGAAGAATTAGACCCTTTTATAAGCTCTGTGTAATTAGTTTTTTGTTTGCTAGCAAATCTTTTTGACTCCTGCAGAATTGTGGGCTATATCACAATTATTGATTCCTCTCATATAGAGAGTAATTAGGAAAGATAGTTTTAAAAAAAAAAAAAAAAAAACTGGTCAGGTAAACATGGAGAAAATCGAAACCTGAGGAGATTTGTTTCCATTATCCAAAAAAGTGATAATGGAATCAAGCATGTAATCTATTATTTTTCATTATGTTGTCATATTGTGATCCAACACAAGATTAATCAATGGAAGATTTCATCCATCATAAATGGGCTTAATGATATTTCAAACCAGAATCATCGCAGAAAGTTAGATTAGGGTCAATAAGTCCCTGAAAGATTCAAACATTATTATTGGGAACATTAATGATGTGCATAGCATTTCATTCATTTAGCCAGTTATCTTGCTGTGGCTTTATGTGAACAACTTCATCAATGCTGCACAATATTTTACAGGGAAGGGAAAGCAATATTTTTCTTCATTTAGTAAAGGCAGAGAGAATATGTGAATTTCCTAACAACTTTGGGAGTTAGATTAGAGATCCCTACATCTTTTTATCTAGATGAAAAATATGAAATTCCAAGAGGAGTTAAAGACTCAATCTCAGGTTCAGGCTTTCCCATGACACATATTTCAATTTTCTTCAGTTGTTGAGTTTTACCTCATACCAAACATATACTTTTGGCTTCGAATTGGGTTACAAATTCTATTGAATACCAAATTCTGTACTCTTACATACAGATTCACAATTAAATTTACCTTATGATATGTGCAATATAACCTTATTATACATTAGATAATGAGATATTCTGATTTATAAGATTCATAGTTGAAAAATGGCATATACTTTACATAGGAAATATTCTTCATGGCTTTCAGACATTTATTCATCAGATTTATGATTCAATTAGAAAAGACTTAGAAAAACTTCTTCAATTCTATCTAAAAGAAAATTATTTTAGTGGATTGATACATAGAGTTTTAATGGCAGTAGATTTATCTGATACACACCATTCTCCTGGGATTATGGCATTAAAAACAATTAGAAGATTTGAGCAAATCTATAATGAGCTACTAAATGTTGATTGTTGAAGATATGAATTATCAGAGCTAAGGTCACTATTTGAATAACTTTACCGGCAGAGAAAAAAATGGGTGACAAAAATAGCTGTATTACAGCATTTAAAAATCTCATTTGGCTAAATAATGAAGGTAATTTGTTGGCAGTGTACACTAGGGGTTGAGAAAAGGAAGAGGAAAGAAATATAAATACACCCTCCTTAGCCTTGAAGGAACTTAGATTTTGTGGAAATTTCTCAAAACTTCCCAGATGTTTTTCTAAAAATTCCACTTGGATTCATAAGATAGATCTGCTCAGTCTGGCCTAGGACTGAAGAACAAACTGGTGATAACCAGTTTTCCTGGTGTATGTGTGTGTGTGTGTGTGTGTGTGTGTGTGTGTGTGTGTGTGTGTGGCGGGAGGCAAGGAGAAATGCATCCATCTTAATTTTGTAAGGAAATAGCTCGGGGAGTGAAGAAAGTTTCCTTCCCTATCTCATAGAAAATTTACAGCTGTGATGTGTGATTTCTGGGAACATGGGGACAGCTAGAGTACATTGGAACCAGTTTAGAGACCCTAGGTGTTTTGGAATTGAATTATTGGTCTTCTTGGGGCAGATTATCTAGAAGTTTCCTTTGGGTTTTAAATATTTATATTCAATTTATTAAAGTTATAAATCCCCAAACCTAGTTTTTTCTTCCCTTTTGTGTTCTGAATACAAATATTATTATTCTCTTTGGAAATCTAATAGACTTTAACAATCCTTCTAAGGGCTTTAAAATACTGTATAGTACCATTTACCAATTTAAACACCTTCAAATATTTTAAATTGCATTTATACATTTAATATATAGTGTTCATTTTCCTTGAGTATTTTAAGTGTCTATAATTAAAGTCTCTAGATTATTAAATATTAGTTACAATAAATTTAATTTGCATATATGTATACATACTAGTGTGTATATATATGTGTATATATATATATATGTGTGTATATATATATATATATATATATATATATAGATATATATATACATAGAGAGAGAGAGAGAGAGAGAAAGAAAAGTTCTCTTAGATGCTCTAGTAGTATTAAAGAATGCAGTAAAATTCTACTTAAAATCATAAGTTAATTAGTTTTTTAGTTCCACATTTTGAATTGGAGTTACAAAGCTGTCATTCTAAAGGGCCAATTCTCTTAAAATAGCAAGTATATAGATATCAAATATGTGCAGAAACATAATATAGTTTGATCCACTCAATCTTTTATTTTCTTTATTCTAAATCTTTCCACATTTAAAAAATTTTTACTCACTAAATAATATAGTTACCATTCCCAACTCCTGTGGTTACTTACAGCCAGAAATGTTGGCCAAGTATGAGAACCGGAGCTGCAGGTCTATGGAACCACTCATACAGTTATTCTGAGCCACCTCACATTTTTTTAGAGAAAGAAACATCAATTTGTTGTTCCATGTGCTTATACATTCATTGATTGCTTCTTTTATACACACACACACACACACACACACACACACACACACACGTGTGTATATATATATATTCTTTTATTTCAGAGAGGAAAAGGGAAAGAAAGATCGAAACATCAATGATGAGAGAGAATCACTGATCAGCTGCCTCCTGCATGCCCACTACTGGGAATTGAGCTCATAACCCAGGCATGTGCCCTGACTGGGAATTGAACCTGGAACTCTTCAGTCTGCAGGCCAACACTCTATCCACAGAACCAAACCAGCTAGGGCAATTGATTGCTTTTCTATGTGCCCTGACTGGAGATCAAACCTGAAACCTTAGCATATTGGGACAATGCTCTAACCAACTGAACTACCTGGCCAGGGTCTCTGAGACATTTTTCTATAGTCATTTTATCTTAGGTGATGCTGCTTAAAATGGAATAAGTCTCCTAACTCACATTACTTAATATTAGTTTCTTAAAGAAGTCCACCATTATGCACCCAAGTTGAACACTTACACATATATGCATATTCTTATTCTTTTTTTTTAGTTTTAAAAGTAAATGACAAAGATTTATTTAAGGGTCTTAGGATTTGCAAATCACAAACAGGTAGGCAATACCCAGTGTTACAAAGGAGAAAGCAAAGTTTGAACACCTTTGAAAAAGTCAATTCTGCATTCTTAGCCCACAAATTGGCTCAAGATAGTAATTTTACAGATGCCAGGTGGCTTGGATAATGAAATATTTTTTTCGTTATTGATTAATGTATTACATGTGTATCCTTATCCACCATTTCCCCCCCACCCCCAACCCATCCCGGGGATCGGGCCTAAACTCAAAGTCAGACATCCCTCTCACAATTTGGGATGGCTGGCTCCTAATTGCTTGCCTGCCTGCCTGCCTGCTTGATTGCCCCTAACCTCTTCTGCCTGCCAGCTTGATCACGCCCTAACTGCTCCCCTGCCAGCCTGATTAACACCTAACTGCTCCCCTCCCAGCCCAATCGCCCCTAACTGCACTCCCCTGCAGGCCTGATCTTGCCCCCAAGTGCCCTCTCCTGCCAGCTTGATCTCACTCCCAACTGCTCTCCACTGCTGGCCTGATGGTCCCTAACTGCCTTCCTCTGCTAGCCTGATGATCTCCAATTGCTCACCCCTGCCAGCCAATCGCTCTCCCCTGCAAGCCTCACCTCCTCCCCCAATTGCCCTCCCCTGCTAGCTTGATCTCACCC
>PVJN01036147.1:0-21696 GCA_004026805.1 Lasiurus borealis | reverse complement strand
CTCCTTCTAATCTCGATTTTACCATGGTTTCATTTCCTCTTTCTGGATCCGTAATTAAATGTGTCCCCAACAAGTCTCAGTATATTCACTGCATAGTTTGGCAAAGATGCACCTTTCAAATACCATCATCAAGAGACTTCCTCTGCTTAAGACCATTCCATTTCCCTCTTCTAGGTTGTATCCTACTTGTGAGTATTTAGCCAGGACAATGTTCACATTCTGTGCAATGTAAGGGTCTTGTGCTAACCTAGGCATTTATCCATAAAATATTAGACCCATTAGATACTAAATATATGGTTGTTAAATGTAGAATAAATTACATGAGCTATTACATATGAACAAAATAAAACTTTGCACAACTAACAGTGCACATGAACAGAAGGTTGGAAAAAGGGAGGTCTTGAAAGTTGTATGTTACCCAAATAAGGTTCAAGAGGCATTTTGAATGTCTCTTCTAAGTCACCTAGAGATAGCTTCTTGAGAAAGGTAGGCCTCACAAGAGCTGTAAACTTAAAGTCTAAAAAACCCTGGGAACATTCTCAGCATATGGTACAGCTTGGGAAGAAGGCTCAGGGGTGAAAGTAACATATTTGGGTTTGGAAAAAAAAAGAAGCATTTTGCCAAACATGTTTTTCCCCTCAATGTTCAAAGTAAAAAAAAAAAAAAAAAGGAAATGTAATCCATATGTTTTGGATTCATTTATACTCAATTATGAAGAGCTTCAAGACATTTTCTAACCTCTTACGTTTTTAGACTTTTTTTCTCCCTGAAGAACAGGAAGTCTTAATTTTCCTAGCTTAAGGGAACTTGAAAATGAAACAATTTATGTTTGACCTAAGTATGAGAGTTTATGAGTTTAAATTCAGAAAGACTTGGTATAAGCCAATGTCCAAACTATTGCCAGTGATGTTTTTCTCTACTCGGAACACTCAATGTGATATCTTTCAGAGGAATTCTGATTTGATTTTTCTCTTGAAATAAAGAACATACTTTGAAATGACAAAATAGAGGAGATTCAGAATTTATAACCGGGTTACTGATGGTTCCAGCCCAGTTGTACATCTGAACAAATTACCTCCATATGTGAGCATAGCCCTGTTTTTTTTTCATGTCTTACATCTGCAAGGGGAAAAAAATGCTATGTTAATAAACAAGCATATCACTTGATTTTTAAGCCTTATGTAATCACTGTGATCCAAGAGAATTCTTCAACACAGGGACTAGCATTTTTACTGACTTTCCTCTGATATGCCCCAATTTTTTTTCAACACCAAGAATTATGTTACACATTAAAGTACATAGTTCATTATTTTTGGTATAGATAATATGAAGGGTACTAATTTAAGAAAGGAAAAAAGATGAAAAAGTCAATCAAAGTGGAGACTCAGACAAGTGATGGAACCACAGACATTTAATTTGTTTTGTTTTTGCCATAATACTTAATCCTAGATGTTGATATGCCATTCCACCCTGCCCCTCCACCTTATCTTTTTTTTAATTTTATTTTTATTTTCAGAGAGGAATGAAGGGAGAGGGAGAAGGAGAAACATCAATGATGGGAGAGAATCATTGATCAGCTGCCTCCTGTCCTGTCCACCCCACACCACGGATCAAGCGTGCAACTCAGGGATGTGCCCTGACCATGACCTCCTGGTTCACAGATCAACGTTCAACCACTGAGCAACACTGGCAGGGGTTTTTTTTTTGTTGTTGTTTTAGAGAGAAAGAGAGAGAGAGAAAGAGAGAGAGAGAGAGAGAGAGAGAGAGAGAGAGAGAGAGAGAGAGATTGATTGGCTGCCTCCCACAAACACCTCAACCAATAATTTAATCTGCTACCTGGGCATGTGCCCTAAGTGGGAATCAAACTGGTAATGTTTGGGAGCATGGGACTACACTCAATCAACTGATCCACACTAGCCAGGGCCTCAACCTGATCTTTAACGAGATATTCAGCATTCGAATTGCTCCTGCATCTCCTCAATTCCCTTTCTGTTGTGATTCTTCCCAATGTGAAATATACAATCAGCAAGTAGATAACTAACCTAAGGAAACTGTGACGATAAGAAATATGGTGGCCTATTCCTTCTTTGTGAAATATACCATTCAAAGCTATACTTCCATATCTTTCATTAGCACCTCACTCTCATGTTCATACAAAGAACTTTAACTTAATCTCAAGTCCCTTGAATAGGTGGCGGCCAATTGTCACAAAACAAACCATTTTCTCTTTTCCACTAGAGCAACTGTTGTGCCTGGTATCATTCCTACTGTCTAGAAATAGGCAGTAGAGATGCTCAGATGTAGGCCTCCTGGCACCCAGATATTCTCTGTCATAACTAAATCAACAACCACAGTTCACCATGAGTGTTATCTGCTTACATTGGCGGAAGGGACTGTTTTCTTAAAATAATCACTGTGCATTTTTAGTGAGTCTGGGGTTAGGATGGGGATGGGAGTGCAATGGAATCTGATTTTGGTCAAAGAGACAATGGCCAGTATTAAAAGAAGGGTAACTAGATTAGTGGCTTGGCACTGGGCCAAGGTGAGTTGTAATAATATCTGATGTGAATGGAAGCACATAAAATATTAGTAAGACATGATTTAATTCATTTAATCTTAGGAATAACCCATTCAAGTATTTCTTGTTTTTATCTCCAATGTATTTATTTCTTTATTTTTCTAGTTTATTTTTTATTGTTGACATTATTATATTTATTTTTACCTTTGACCTCCCCCCACCACACACAGACACACTTATTTCCAATTTAACACTGAGTAGAAGCCCACTTAGAAGCCCAGGTCTCTAACTACAAGATCAATGTTCTTTGTTTTATCTGTAATGACAATTTGTTCCAGGTACAGTGGTACCTCAAGATACGAGTTTAATTCGTTCCGTAACCTTGAGGCATGGGTAAACTGGTGGGTCGCGTGCAGCCAGCCAATCCACGCGATTACTGGTATCTCAACTGTTGCTCGTATTTCAAAGCAAAAAATCTCTCGCTCAATGGCTCGTATGTCAAAAATCTCATATGTTAGGGCACTCGTATCTCGAGGTACCACTGTACCTGGAACAAATTGTGAAAAAATATTTTATTGTTTTTCAATTTTTTGCTTTCAGGACACAGATTTCTTCTGTTCGGTGTAATGTTTTCCTTTCTTTAGTAAAATATTCTACTTATCTAGGCTTTTCACACTTTTGAAATAAATACTTCCCAAAAGTTGTGTATTTGTCTTACCACTCACTTGTGATAGAATTTAGCTTAAAAAATCAAGTTGCCTAAGAGGAAGATAAATGACTAGCAACAAACAAGGGTCAGATCACTATTGAATATTAGTGGCAAGGTGCACAAAATTTATGCACATTAAAAGGGGATTAATTAGAGAAAATATTTTAATATTACTATTTGCCCTTTCTATAGAAGAGAAGTGTCAGAGATAAAAGAAAATTAGTAAAATATATATGAAAATCTTCTTCCTGTCAGAATCTGGGGTGCATCACAGGATTCAGAGTCAAGTCCCCACATACTCACATTTGTCTCAAAGTTACGCGAGACCCTGACCTGGCCACCTGCTCACCATTGGGCTAGATCTAGACCCAGCCAGTCCCAACCTTGTCAAGCCCCACCTGGCGAGGAGTGCAGCCTCAGGCCCTCTGGCCCAGTGCTAGAATAGGGGATGCAGCCTTAGATCCTCCATCAATCCCCACTAGCTGGGGGATGCAGGCTGAGGTCCTCCATCAAGCCCCACCATGTTGGGGTGTGGCCTCAGGTACCCTGGCCTGGTACTGGGGCCGGGTACACAACCTGAGGTCCCTCTGCCTAGAGCCAGGGTGGGAGGTACAGTCTGAGGTCCCCCATCAAACCCTGCTGGGCAGGGAGTGTGGCCTGAAGTCCCCCACCAAGCCATGCTGAGTGTGGGACATGGCCTGAGGTCCCCTGGCCTCTCACCAAGGTGGGGGGTACAGCCTAGGTTCCCTATCCAACCCCATGGGGGATGGGCAGGGAGTGCAGACTCCGGTCTCTGCTGATTGCTCATTTAGGTTCATTACAGGAACTCTCAGCCATCTTGTGTTACAGACATCCTACCTCCACTGTGAGCACAGCCATCTTTGTGGCAGAGTGATAGTTAATTTGCATATTCCCTCTTTATTATATAGAATACTATTTTAGGAATCCTTATAGTGTATCTCAAAAAGAAATAATTATAGAAAAACAAATGAAAAGGGAATATTTGGCAATTCATATCCCTTTGTTTCAGCTCCTATTTCTGCAGAACACCACTCTCTTGTTTGGCCCCAATAGAGCCCTTGAGGACTTGGTGGGAGTAAAAGCTTTGAACAGGATTCTCAAGGATAATCTAGTTCAAGCCATTTTAAAAGAGAGAGAGAGCGATGAGGGAGTGTGGTGTAATAAATGGTTCAAAGATAGGCTTTACAATCAAATCCAAGTTTAGGCCCAGTCTCCAGCACTTTCAGGTTAACAAAAAAGGTTATTTAACCTCTTTGTTCTATAGTTTCTTCATCTATAAAATATAGGGTTAAAATAGAAAGTACCTCTTAGGGCATTAGTAATGAGATGATATCTATAATAATAAAAGTACAATATGTTAATTAGACCAAAGCCAAACGACCTTCCATGTGTCTTTCGGGGTGACCTTCTGGACGAACACAGGGCTGCAAGGGCCAAGGCAAGGTGCTGTGGCTGTGAGGGTCATGCCGAATTTCATGCATTGGACCTCTATTGTGTATATATTGTTGGAGAAGGTCAGTGAAATAATGTGACTTCCAATAGACCAGTGAGCTGGACCTGGGTAATCAGAGGTTCCTGCCCTCTCCCTTGTGCTTGGCATGTCCACTCTTTTCACCATTCCCACAGTGGGAGCCATTTTCAAAGACACAGCCTTAAGAGAAAAATGTGCTGTTGACACCATCTGTACTGAACCCACTTAAGACCTCTTTGTATACTTTCAAGATTCTAGTGGTTGGGTACAGATACCTATTCATCCTGTGGTTGCCCAAGATAAGCCTCATAAGTAACTTCTCTTGCTTATTAAACTGCCACCTAACAACCTGGAGTAGTCTGCCTCTTTCTTGTGTGTCCTTGCCCAGAAAGCTCCTGAGATTGCAAATATATTGGGGGTGGAAAGGGGGTGTATATAAATGATTAAATAAACTGGTTCTGGTTGAGCTTAAGGACCAAAAATAGAAATAAGGGACAAAAATCACCCAGGGAACTCCTGTTTTAAGTAATTGTATAAAAGAAGGCCTAAAGGAAATAATATATTTAGAAAAATAATAGAAGGTATAAAACAAAAAGCCTAAGAGCTTTCTTTGCTTCTATATTGCTGAGGGTGTTATTCTAATCTACTGTTTATTTATAGGATCCTGAATTAAGAAGAAACTTAACAGATATTTGAATTCAATCTTTCTCAAGACAGAACCACACCTAACCCAGCCCAGAAGCCTGTGAATAGTTGAAGAACTGGTTATTTTTCTGAAAAAATAGGTCAGTCCAGTTCAAAAAAGAGTCTTTAACTTAAGAAATATAATGATTATTCATTTAAGCAACATTCCTAAATACCAATTATGTGTATAGTGCTGAGGGAAGAAGGTTAAGAAGAAGGGTCAAACACAGTTCCAACATTAAGGAAATTTGCACAAAGGCCACAGAGATAAATGTATAAACTGATATTAATAATATAGTTAGGAAAGTGCCATATGCAAAAGAGGGAATAAATCACAAATTAAGGAAGGATTCACTTAGAAGGTAAAGTTTGAGTTAAGACTAACAAGATGGAGAAAACTTGTTCAGTTAGAGGTCAGAAGAAGATAGGAAGACAATATTGACAGAAGAAGCATATGCAAAGGCACCACAATTAAAAAATAAAATAAAACAGCACACTTGTGGATATACAAGTATTTCAGGAAGGTTGGAGCTTAGAGTACAAGATGGTGGAAATGAGGATAGGGAGTGGCAGGAGAAAAAGCTAAAGACCTAGCAGGAGGCAAATCAGAAAGTGTTTTTGTTTTGTTTTGAGCATACCAAAAGAGTTAGACTAATGCCTAAGGATACTGAAGAGTTTTAAACAAGGGTGGGACATAATCAAATTTGTGCCTTGGGTCTATTACTCTGGTTGCAGTGTGGATAATAGATTGAAAACAACAAAAGACTGAGTCAGGGAAATCAATTAGGAAAATGTTGCAATAAAGGAGGTGTGAGATGATGGGGATCTGGCCCAAGGTACTAGCAGTCAA
The DNA here is from genome assembly GCA_004026805.1 of Lasiurus borealis. Lineage (NCBI taxonomy): Eukaryota > Metazoa > Chordata > Mammalia > Chiroptera > Vespertilionidae > Lasiurus > Lasiurus borealis. The sequence continues at coordinate 15,443 of PVJN01036147.1, read as the reverse complement.
CATCCAAAAAAGCATAAAGCACTGCCCAGGTGCAAAGGGTTTCTTATCTTATCAGAAAGAAAGAAGGGCAGTAGGGAAGTAGTCTCAGGAAGTATGCCAGTGAAGTCTCAAAGTCTACAGTTGCTATGCAAATCATTGTTTTTCTCTAACCTCCCCTGAGTAAACAGAATAAGTAGGTTACTAGGGCTTCAGCCTTTTTTGGTTTATCAAACATGATTAATAGTATATGTCTTCCCTAAAATACACACACTTCAGATTACAGGACTCAAAAGAAAAACAAGATAAGATTAATGTGGCATTGGCTGTCACGTAACCTTTGACATAGTGCAATCCTTTGTGTTCAGCTTCTCATCAATATGGCTTGTGTAGCAGAACTAAAGGTACAGAGACTTTCACATTCTTCCTTTGGGAAATTCCCTTCACTTTTGACGACAGGAGTGAAAGATACAAGGTAAATCAAACCACCAATATTTCCTGAATGCCTCATAAGTACACAGCCCCACATCAATACTAGAAGGAAATAAGAGTTTGATGAGGTTGTGAATGGAAAGTACAGAATTCTAAGATAGATTCCTTGCTCTCAAGAAGCTTGCATTAGCCCTGGTTCATATGGCTCAATGGCTATCATAGACCCATGCACCAAAGGATCTTGGGTTCAATTTCTGGTCAAAGGCACATACCTGGGTTGCAGGTTCAACCCCAGTCCTGGTTGGGAGCCTGTAGGAAAGAGCCACTCAATGTGTCGCCCTCACATCTCTTCACCAGACCCTTGGAAAGGAGAGAGAGAACTACATAACCAGACACCCCGAGAAGAGAGACCATGTGTAGACAAAGAAAAAGCCCACATATGAAAGAAAAGCAGGCATCAATAGAAAAGGAAGTGAAAGGAATGGAGGCAAGCAACCTGCCAGAGAAAGAATTTAGAAAAATAGTCATCAGGTGGCTGAAAAGAATGGAAGACAAATTTGACAATATGAGAAAGAAAAAAGAGGAAATGAAGAAGAATAAACAAGAAATAAAAAATAATATTACTGCTGTAAAGAACTCAATAGAAAGCATCAAAAGTAGACTAGAAGAAGCAAAGGACCACATCAGTGAATGAGAAAACAAGGTAGGAAAAAAATACCTAAGTAGAGCAGCATCTAGGAAAAAAAAATTAAAAAGCAGGAAGAGAGCCTAAGGGAACTTTGGGATAAAATGAATCAAAACAACATCTGCATAATATGGGTCCCTGAAAGAGTGGAAACTGAGTGAGAAATAAAAATGTTGTTTGAAGAAATAATGACAGAAATCTTCCCTGATATAGGGAAGACAAAAACACACACAAATCCAAGAAGCTCACAGAGTACCAAGAAAAATGAATCCCAAAAGACCGACACTAAGGCACATTATAATTAAATTGGCAAAAAACAACAACAAAGGAAGAATCTTAAAAGTGGCCAGAGAGAGATAGTAAGTTAGCCCCGATCAGACAAACAACTGATTTCTCAATAGAAACTCATCATGCCAGAAGGGAATGAAATGAAATATACAAAGTCATGCAAAGGAAGGGAATGAATCCAAGAATACTGTACCCAGTAAGGCTTTCAATCAAAATTGAAGGTGAAATCAGGAGCTTCACAGACAAAAAAGGAATAAGGGAATTTATTACCACCAAACCAACAATGCAAGAAATACTAAAGGGTCTGCTGCAAAAAAAAGAAATAGGAAGCAAAGAAGGAACACAGAGGTAAAGAATAAAAAGGGCAACAATACCTATCAATAACAACTTTAAATGTAAATGGATTAAATGATCCAATCAAAAGACATAGGGTAATGGATGGGAACTCACCAAAATCCAACACCATTTCTTGATAAAAATTGTCAGCAAGGTGGGAATAAAAGGATCTTACCTCAACATCATAAAAGCTATATATGCTAAACACACAGCTAACATCATACTCAATGGGCAAAAACTAAAACCATTTCCGCAAAAAAAAACAGGAACACGACAGGAATGCCCAATCTCACCACTCCTATTCACCATAGTACTGGAAATATTAGCTATTGAAATTAGACGAGAAGAAGAAATAAAAGGCATCCAAATTGAAAAGAAGAAGTAAAGCTATCCTTATTTGCAGAAGACATTTTTTTTTCAATGTATAATTTTTCTATTTAGAATTAGGCACCTGGACTCAGTTTAGATGATTCCAATTTTGTTGGCAACACCACAGCATCATAGTCAGGAGCCAGTCGAACATATGCCTTCTTCACACTGTCAAGCCTGATCAAGGTGTTGACCTTGGCCACATCAGTGTCACAGAGCTTCTTCACAGCCTGTTTGAACTGGTGCTTGTTAGCCTTGAAATCCACAATGAACACAAATGTATTATTATCGTTTATCTTCTTCATGGTTGACCAAGTAGTCAGGGAGAACTTGATGATGGCATAGTGGTCAAGCTTGTTTCTCTGGGGTGCGCTCTTCTGAGGATATTTAGGCTGTATTCGGAGCCTCAGGGTCTTTGGCCACCAAAAGGTGGATGATGTGCAGATCTTCTCTTTTTTTGTGTGTGTGGCTGTGGATGCCTTTCAACACTGCTTTCTTTGCCTTCAAAGCCTTTGCTTGGGCTTCGACTTTGGGAGGGGCAGTGGCTTCCGTCTTAGCTTTCAGAGCCAGTTTGTGCGCCACTTTATGCACCAGATTGCACGCCATTTGCGTGCCAGTTTGCGTGCCACTCTGCGAAGTACCCTAGTCCCTGTGTTTTTATGTCAGGGTCGCCCCATCTGTGGCACACTAGGCCCTGTGTATGCATGTTCTAGTCGCCCTGTCTGTGGTGTGCCCTCCTATCTGGTTTGTGGACTCCCTTGGTCACCTGTGTTTGTGGTGAGCCTCAAGAACACCACCCAAGGCAGTTTTTTCAGTAGCACGTTCCTAGCGGTCCACCCCCTAAACAGTGCCTGGGAGCCACTGGGAGGCCACAGGGGTGTGATTTTTTTTTAACTCTGGGGACCACAGTCACGCCTCTCCATGGTGTAGGACCCCTGAAATACATCACCCAGACAGGTCCTTGGTGCCACTGTTTATCCCTCCTGGGTACACGTGACCCCAATTAAGTGTACAAAATAGCAAAAATAGGGACACTCCTCTCCATGGCTGCTGACTTCTAGATACAACAGTTGTGCTGCTTGAGCTCCAGATCTACATCAACAGAACCCAAATACCTCAAGTAGGGAACTGCAATAAATTAACAATCACAGGAAAACTGAGAGAATACACCAGTAGCGCCACCCCCCCCAAAAAAAAAAAAAACTTGGGTAGTAAAGCAATTGGATCTACAATTAAAACATTACAGGAAAACATGGGAAGATGTAAAAGCAATCCCCAAAGGAAAGAAAAAGAGGAATCACCAGAAAGGGAGTTAGATGAAATTGAAGCCAGCAGCCTTTCAGAAAAAGAATTCAGAGTAATGGTTTTAAAGATGTTGAAATGGATGGAAGTCAAATACACACAACTCAATGACAATATCACACAACTCAATGAGAACTATGAGGAGCTGAATGAGAATGGCACCAACATAAAAGGAAAACAAGAGGAGATGAAGAACGACATAGCTGCAATAAGGAATAAAATGGAAGGCCAAAACAATAGACTAGAAGAGGCTGAGGACCACATCAGTGAATTGGAAGCCAAGGTAGGAAAAAACACACAAACACAGCAACAACTGGAAAAAAAGACTTAAAAAAACAAGAAGAGAGCCTAAGGGGGCTTTGGAACAACACAAAAAGAAACAACATACACTTAATTGGGATAACAGAAGGAGTAGAAGGAAAGCAAGGAATAGAAAACCTATTTGAAGAAATAATGACAGAAAATTTCCCTAATATTGACAAGGAAATAAATATGCAAGTCCAAGAAGTACACAAAGTCCCAAACAAGCTGAACCCCAAAAGACTGACACCAAGACACATTATAATTAAATTGGCAAACACTAACGATAAAGAAAGAATCTTAAATTCTGCCAGAGAGAGATAGAAAGTTAACTACAAGGGGATCTCCTATTAGAATATCAACGGATTTTGCAACAGAAACATACCAGGCCAGAAGGGAATGGAATGAACTATATAAAGTGATTGAAAATAAGGATCTGAACCCAAGATTACTATACCTAGCAAGGCTATCATTCAAAATTGAAGGTGGAATCAGGAGCTTTACAGAAAAGAAAGGGTGAAGAGAGTTTATCACTACAAAGCCAACAATGCAAGAAATGTTAAAGGAACTGTTGTAAAAATAAGAAAGAGAAAGGCAAAAACAAAAAACAAAAAAAAACACACAAACACTAAGTTAAATATGACAACAAACATGAATTTGTCAATAATATCATTAAACATAAATGGGTAAAATGCACAAATCAAAAGACATAGGGTTGCTCAATGGTTAGGAAAATGGGACCCATACATTTTCTGTCTACAAGAAACCCACCTCAGAGTAAAGGATTAACACAGACTGAGAGTGAAGGGATGAAAAAACATTTTTCAGGCAAATAGAAATGAGAAAAAAAGCTGGGGTGGCGATACTTATATCTGAAAAAATAGACCTCAAAGTAAAGGCTATAACAAGAGATAAGAAAGGCCACTACACAATACAAAAGGAGCAATTTATCAAGAAGTTATAACTCTGGTAAACGTATATACACCTAATAGAGGAGCCCCTAAATACATTAAAAAAAAAACCTCCTGGAGGATATCAAGAGAAAGATCGACAACAATACAATCATAGTAGGGGATTTTAATACACTACTGATATCTCTGCAAAAATCCTCTAGACAGAGAATCCAAGATGGCGGCATAGGTAAACACCTACACTGCTGCCTCGCACAACAATTTCAAAACTACAACTAAAAGACAGAATGGACATCATCCAGAACCACAGGAAAGCTGGATGAGTGGAAGTTCTACAGCTACAAGGAAAGAGATGGGCACACAGAAACACAGAGGAGCTCCAAAAAGCTGAGGTAGGGGGACGCGCACACCAAGAGATCGGGTGCCAGAGTACCTGGCTGGCTTTCTCTGGAGGGAGGAAAACGGAGACTCCCAACGGCATTGAACCCCTTATCTTACAACACTAAACCCCAGATCCAGCCGAAACTCATAGGGGGGGAGGGGAGTTTGGACTTTGAAAAGAGAGAGGTGCACAGAAATTTAAGGGACACACAAAAGATCAGAGGCCTGACGGCACATGTGGCACTGCACAGAGGACAGATTGCTGATTGTGCTGCTGGCTTTTGCAACTGGGTGGGAGACAGACCCTCCCAACTGTGCCACTTCTGACTCCACTAAGCCCCTGTTTCAGGGGAAACCCTGGAGACCTAGACTTGTGTGGTACTGGAGTGCAGGGGAGCCAAAAAGGCAGCGGTCTAGAAGCACTGCAGGCACACGCGCACAAGCACCCCTCCAATGATTACCCAGTCACATGAGACTCAAGGGCCGGGGAGGGCGGGGTCGACTGGAAGGCATGGCGGTCCTTTAAGCCCTGCGACTCCATCCATCCAAAACTCAACAGAGGCTTCTTCAGTTTTGCAAGTCTGATATCATAAGGCTGAATCCAACACAGAAGTTCTCCCAGAATATGAAAATGCAGAGACAAGGAAAGGGATCACAAACAAAAGAAATGGAGGAAAAAAAACAATTGGATAGAGCATTAAAAACCACACTTATAAGGTTTTTCAAGAATATGCTAGAAAAGATGGATAAATTTAGTGAGTCCCAAGAGGAGATGAAAAAGGACCAACTAGAGACACTGAATGAAATAAAAAATATTATACAGAGTCCTAACAGCAGACTAGAGAAAGGCAAGAATCAAGTCAAAAATTTGAAATATAAAGAATCAGAAAACACTCAACTGGAAAAGCAAGAAGAGAAAAGAATCCAAAAATGTGAAGATAACGTAAGGAGCCTCTGGGACAGCTTCAAGCGAACCAATATCAGAATTGTGGGGGTGCCACAAGAAGAGAGGGAGCAAGATACTGAAAACCTATTTAAAGAAATAATGACTGAAAACTTCTCACATCTGGTAAAAGAAATAGCCTTACAAGTCCAGGAAGCACACAGAACCCCATATAAAAGGAATCCAAAGAGGACCACACCAAGGCATATCATAATTAAAATACCAAGAGCAAAAGACAAAGAGAGAATATTAAAAACAGTAAGAGGAAAAAAAAAAAACAGTTCATTACCTACAAGGGAGCACCCATATGACTGTCAGCTGATTTCTCAACAGAAACGATGCAGGCCAGATGGGAGTGGCAAGAAATATTCAACTTGATGAATAGCAAGAACCTACAACCAAGAATAATCTATCCAGTAAAGCTATCATTCAGAAATGAAGGGCAGATAAAGAGCTTCACAGATAAGAAAAAACTAAAGGAGTTCATCAACTCCAAACCAGTATTGTATGAAATGCTGAAAGGTACTCTTTTAGAAGAGAAAGAAGAAAAAGGTAAAAGCCAAAAAATTATGAACAACAAATACATATCTATCAACAAGTGAATCTAAAAATTAAGTGAATTAAAAATTTGATCAACAGAATAAACTGGAGAATATAATAGAATCGGGAGCACAGAAAGGAAGTGGACTGATCATTCTCAGGGGGAAAGGGGTGAGGGGTGTACAGGGAGAGATTGGACAAAAATCATACACCTATGGAGGAGATCAATGGGAGGGAAGTAAGGGCAGAGGGAAGGGTGGGAGCTGGTGGAGGGGTGCTATGGGTGGGAAAAAAGAGAAAAAAATGTAATAATCTGAATAATAAAGATTTAATTTTTAAAAAATCCTCTAGACAAAAAAATCAGCAAAGAAAGAGCAATTCTAAATAACTCACTAGATCAGATTAACCTAATTGACATCTTCAGAGTATTTCACCAAAAGCTACAGAATATACATTCTTCTCAAGTTCACATGGGACATTCTCAAATATAGACCGCATATTGGGTCATAAGCAAAGTCTCCCCAAATTCAAAAAGACTGAAATCATATCAAGCATTTTCTAAGTCCACAATAGCAGAATATTAGAAATAAACTATAATAAAAACATTCCAGAAAATTCAAACACTTGGAAGTTGAATAGCATTTTACTAAACAATGACTGGGTTATAAATGAGATCAAAGAAGAAAATAAAAATATTCTGGAGACTAATTACAATAAAAACACAACAATGTAAATGCTATGGGACACAATGAAAGCAGTGCTAAGAGGCAAGTTGATAGCTCTACAGGCCTACTTCAAAAAATAGGAAAAAATAGTAATGAATCCCCTAACTCAACAAGTCAAAGAATTAGAGAGCAACAAGAAAAGCCTGCTGTGAGCAGAAGGAAGGAAATAATAAAGATCAGAGCAGAAATGAATGACATAGAGACCAAAAAAAGATACAGAAAATCAACAAAACAAAGAGCTGGTTCTTCAAAACAATAAACAAGATTGATGAACCTCTAGCCAGGCTTACGAAGAAGCAGAGAGAGAGTACTAAAAAAAAAACAAATCAGAAATGAGAGAGGTGAAATAACTACAGACCCCACAGAAATACAAAGGATTGTTAAAAGATAGTATGAACAACTCTATTCTAATAAACGTCACAACCTAGAGAAAATGGACATATTCCTAGAAAAACACAACCTTCCAAAACTCACACAGGAAGATTCTAAAAATCTCAACACACTGATAACTATGGAAGAAATTGAAGCAGTCATCAAAAATCTTCCAGCAAACAAAAGCCCAGGGCCAGACGGCTTCACAGAAGAATTTTATCAAACTAGGAGAGAAGAACTAAAACCCATTCTTCTCAGACTATTCCAGAAAATTCAAGAGGAAAGAACACTTCCAAATTCCTACTATGAAGCCAGCATCACCCTAATACGAAAACCAGATAAAAATAACACAATGAAAGAGAATTACAGACCAATATCTCTCATGAACATAGATGCCAAAATCCTCAACAAAGCTCTAGAAAATCGGATCCAGCAGTACATCAGAAAGATCATATACCATGACAAAGTAGGATTTATCCCAGGGATGCAAGGATGGTACAGTATACGCGATTCAATACCCCTGATATATCACAAACAATTGAGAGATAAAAATCACCAAGTCATATCAATTGATGCAGAAAAAGCACTTGACAAAATCAAACAACATTACTGACTTAAAAACTCTCAGCAAGGTGGGAATAGAAGGATCATATCTCAACATCATAAAAGCCATATATGACAAACTTACAGCTAATATTATACTCAATGGGCAAAAACTAAAACCATTTCCCCTAAAAAAAGGAATAAGACAGGGATGCCCACTCTCACCACTCCTATTTAACATAGTGCTGGAAGTATTCGCCATTGCGATCAAGCAATAAAAATAAATAAAATGCATCCAAATAGGAAAAGAATAAGTAAAACTGTCCTTATTTACAGATGACTTGATACTGTACATAGAAAACCAGAAAGATTCAATCAAAAAACTAATAGACTTAATAAATGAATTCACCAACATAGCAGGATACAAAATTAACACCAAGAAATCTTTGGCATTTCTATATACTAATAATGAACTTAAAGAAAGAGAGACTAAAGCAGCAATCCCATTTACCATCGCACCAAAAAAAAATTAAGAAACCTAGAAATAAACTTAACTAAGGAGGTAAAAGACCTATATGCAGAAAACTACACAACACTAAAAAAAGAGATAGAGGAAGACATAAACAGATGGAAGAACAAACCATGTTCATGGATTGGGAGAATCAATATCATCAAAATGTCCATTCTACCCAAAACAATCTATAAATTCTATGCAATCCCGATGAAAATACCAAAGACATACTTCACAGACTTAGATCGAACTTTCCAAAAATTCATCTGGAATAAAAAAGACCCTGAATAGCTGCAGAAATCCTTAGAAAGAAGAACAAAATAGGTGGGATCTCAATGCCAGATTTCAAGCTGTATTACAAAGACACTGTTCTCAAAACTGCCTGGTACTGGCACAAGAACAGACACATAGATCAAGAGAATAGGATAGTGAACCCAGAAATCGACCCAAACCACTATGCTCAATTAATATTTGACAAAGGCGGCATGAACATACAATGGAGTCAAGACAGTGTCTTCAACAAATGGTGCTGGGAAAATTGGACAGAAACATGCAAAAAAAAATGAAACTGGACCACCAACTTACACCATACACAAAAATAAACTCAAAATGGATAAAGTACTTAAACATAAGACAGGAAACCATAAAAATAAGAGAGGAATCCACAGGCAGCAAAATCTCTGACGTATGCAGAAGGAACTTCTTCACCAACACAGCTCCTCAGGCAATGGAAACTAAAGAAAAAATAAATAAAATGGACTACTTCAAAATAAAAAGCTTTTGCACTGCAAAGGAAACCATCAACAAAACAAGAAAGCCCACTGCATGCGAGAACATATTTGCCAATTATATCAATGATAAGGGTTTAATCTCCAACATTTACAGGGAACTCCTTCAATTTCACAAAAAGAAGATAAACAACCCAATCAAAAAATGGGAAACTGATCTAAATAGGCACTTCTCAAAAGAAGACAGAAGAAAGGCCAAGAGACATATGAAAACCTGCTCAAAGTCACTAATCATCAGAGAGATGCATATCAAAACAACAATGCTGTACCACCTCACATCTGCCAGAATGGCTATCATCAACAAATCAAGAAACGACAAGTGTTGGCGAGGATGCAGAGAAAAAGGAACCCTCATGCACTGCTGGTGGGAATGCAGACTGGTGCAGCCACTGTGGAGAACAGTAAGCCATCTCCTCAAAAAACTAAAAATGGAACTTCCATTTGACTCAGTGATCCCATTTCTAGGAATATAAACCAAGAAACTAGAAACTCCAATCAGAAATGATATATTCACCCCTATGTTCATAGCAGCACATTTCACCATAGCTAAGATTTAGAAACAGCCTAAGTGACCATCAGCACATGACTGGATTAAATAACTGTGGTACATCTACACAATGGAATACTACACTGCAGTAAAAAGAAGGAACTCCTAGCATTTGCAACAACATGGATGGAGATGGAAAGCATTATGCTTAGGGAAATAACCCAGGCAGAGAAAGATATATATCACATGATCTCACTCATCTGTGGAATACAATGAATGACATAAAGTGATCATCAAGATCAGATCCAGAGAATGAGAAATGTCAATCAAAACATCAAACCTCGGGGAAGGTGGGGGTTGGTGGGAATAAGAGGGAGAGATCAACAAAGGGACCTTTTTACATGCGTATGAGCACAATCATTGGGCACAGACATTGGGGAAGGTGAGTCATGAGAGGGAATCCATACAGTGGTCACCATAACCTTAAGAGAAATTACTTCATGAGACAAGGATTTTTTAAATGAAACTCGGTAACCTGAAAATCCTTTTGGAAGGAAATAGAGAAGTTTCCTTTAAATGTCATAAGGATAGTAATTTAAAGTCAACATATATGGCCTCTTGAGCTAAGGTAAGTAATCTGTGTTTTGCCTCCCTGAAAAAGTTTATATATTACAAAAAGAAATTGTCAGCACATTTGAAATTGAATTGCCATGGCCAAGAGCAAAGAATATAGTTACGTGATATTATACTACAATATCACTTAATTTTTAATATTTCACAACAGCGTATTGTACAACTATCCCAAACAAACATACAAATTATCTTTGAATGTTTAGCAACAATTTAAAAAGAGGACATGAAAGGATTTAATCCCTTTCAGAAAGAATTGAGGCACTGGGAAGGCACTTGAGCATTCTATACTGGCTCTCTTTCCTCTTTTGCCAAGAGGAACCCTCTTCTCACAATCCAATGGCCCTCGGCTGTAGCCTGAGCTCTCCATTCACAATGAGTTTGAAGCCTCGAGGTGGCTGGTATAATGGATCCGTCTCTCGCCAAATGGTGTGAGCTGGGCCCTCCCTGAAGAAGGGACCTGAATTCCCTGAGATAAGTGATAAGTGCCAGGGCCCCCGCCAGCAGGTGAGGGGATCTCCAAGGGAGGTGCTGGGCTTGGAGGCCACGGGGGCATAGGCTACCATGAAGACAGAACTGAACCTCACAACACCCTGCTTGGCCTCGAAGGATGACTGGTTACCGACAGACAGGTAAGATTCCTCAAGGAAGGAATCTAAGACAGGCACAGTCGCAGAGGGGCCATCAGGATAGAATTTGGAGATCAATAAAGGTAGGACACAGACATTCACCCCCCTTCCAACCCTGCAGGGGTCTGAACTTTCACCCCTTCTGAGGGAGGTCTCCTGCCCCCATGAATACCTTGCTTCCCACGCTTAGCACAGATCGGGACCCAGGTAACAGACATAAACATGCCCACAGCAGCTGCCCTATATCTAAATTCAGCCTAGCACTAGGAATGCTCAGTGCCTACTCAATAATGCAAATAAACCTTTCCACTAATATATACAGAGTAATCTAAGATTGGTGGTAGAGTATTAAATTTGATGTAAAGGAGTTATCAAGCTTTCAGATTAATTTAAATTCGCGAACTGAAATAAGCGAACACCCAAGAAAATTTAAGTGTACTGGACAAAAAGCTGTTTCTAAAGTATTAATTAAAATATCTATTGATAGCTCATCTCATGGTAAAATTGCTTAATATGTCATGAACATAAAACAGGCATATTTATTTGCAAAAAATTAAAATTTAAAGTTATCAAGATTGCATTAAAAAATTTTTACCAAATTCTCCATTAATAAAAAAAAGGGGGGGGAGTAGTATAATATCATGTAAGGAAAATATCTGGTAAGTAAATTACATCTAGAAAATTTTCACTTTAGAAAATTAATTTCCATTTGTAATATTAACAGCAAGACACCCATGAAAAACACACATGGTGTCAAAATAAGCCAAAGGAAAAGCGGGTAGGCAAAAATAAAAAGGACCCTAAGTCAATTTTATAGAAAAGATTCCTTTATTAACTCTTGGTCGAGAATATGTTTATATACTTTCAGAAAACAACTCCAAGACCAAGTGGAGCTCCTGCAACAGAGAGGAACTGACAGGTCTGCGCCAACCACGAAGGCAAGAGGAGAGACAGTCCAGAGATGGAAGACCCTGACTACGCCTTGCCATGCGAGCAGTTAGCAGCTGTGCATCGCTACAGGATGCCTAGGACCAAACCAGAGAGGGTCGTACCGGCATTGTCACCATTTGTCCACTATCCAGATACCATTGATGACATGTACACATAAGGAACTGTTTGACATTGAAACTGGGACTCAAAGCTATCAGACATTGAAATTGGGACTCAATCATTTCTCTTTTGCTCTTGTGGGTTTATTTCTTGCCTACAGGGGCAAGATGTTTTTAAAAACAAGAATCAGGATGTGGGGGGGAAGCAGATGCAGAGGCAAAGAAGCAATGAACAGACTGTCCTGCTACAGTGGGAAGGCAGAGGAGGTTGAAGAGGAGGGGCCTATAGGAGATCAACCGAAGGACTTGTATGCATGTGTGTTTAGGCATAGCCAGTGGATACAGGGCAATGGGGGGGGTAAGTGGGGGAAGAGACATATGAGGGCATGTACTGAGGAGTGGGGAGGGCAATAGGGAATAAATAAATAAATAAATAAAAATTAAAAAAAGAAAGCCCCAAACCTTGATATCTAATGTGGAAAAACTCAACTATTTTTCTTGTAATAATATTTTAATGTCTTTTCAATATCACTGAGAAGATTTTTTTAATATAGTAGTAAGCAATTTTCTTAGAACATCATTGAAAATGCTATACATATTCAACAACTAGTAGCTATTATTGTTTCTGTTGAATAGTTTACTCCTAACATATCAGAATCTGTAATCCTCAAGTTTTTCAAATTAAACCAAAATACATAATTTGAAAAGATTTAACATGGTGATACTCCTAGAGATGAAAGTATCTCCACATGAGAAGTGGAGGTTAGGAAATATGAACCGCATCAGTTCTTGGCTTTAATAAAGATATCACTATTTGAGGTCGGGAAAAAAAAAAAGACCCCAAATAGCCAAAGCAATCCTGAGAAAGAAGAGTAAAGTAGGTGGGATCTCAATACAGATTGCAAGCTGTATTACAAAGCCACTGTTCTCAAAACGGCCAAGTACTAGTACAAGAATAGACATATAGACCAATGAAATAGAATAGATAATCCAGATATTGACCCAAACCACTATGCTCAATTAATATTTGACAAAGGAGGCATGAACATACAATGTATTCAAGACAGTCTCTTTAATAAATGGTGTTGGGAATATTGGACAGATACATGCAAAAAATGAAACTAGACTACCAACTTACACCATACATAACAATAAACTCCAAATGGATACAAAACTTTAACATAAGAGGGGGAACCATAAAAATACTGGAAGAATCCACAGGCAGCATAATCTCAGACACATGTCGAAGGAACTTCTTCACTGATACTGCTTGCTCCTAGGGCAATGGAAGCTAAAGAGAAAATAAACAAATGGGACTACATCAAAATAAAAATCCTTTGCACAACCAAAGAAAACATCAACAAAACAACAAGAAAGCCCACTGTATTAAAACTGATAAAGTTTTAATCTCCAGCATCTATAGGCAACTTATACAACTAAATAAAAGAAAAATAAATGATCCAATAAAAAAATGAGCAAGGGACTTAAATAAAACCTCTTTGAAAGAAGAGAGAAAGAAGGCCAAGAGACACATTAAAACATGCTCAAAGTCGGCGACCCCACGGCAGCCTGCGCTATGGAGGTCACAGGCTTCCTAGGTCGCGCGCCGGCGACAGCGTGGAGAACGGCAAGATCCCCCCTTCTGTGTCATTCTTTGAGGAAAACAAGTTCTTCTCAAGGAGAAAAGTCTGAGCCTATCAAACAACCCCTTAAGAAGCCAAACTTACCGCAAGGTCGTTTTGATGCACCAGAAGATAATACCCATTTAGAGAAAGAACCACTGACCAGATTTCCAGATGATGTTAATCCTATTACCAAAGAAAGAGGTGGACCCAGGGGCCCAGAACCTACCCGATATGGAGATTGGGAACGAAAAGGACGCTGTATTGATTTTTAAGCCGCACATCTTTAATCTCATTATCTTTTTCTGAATACATGTGAATTAACTTATTTCTGGTTATTTTCTTTCTGCATATTCTTTAATCTTCTAATTTATATAATGTATTTAAATGTATATGATGGCTTTGGAAGGAAATATGTTGCTATAAGTTAGGAAAGAGAAAATATTTCTGTATTAACACATTAATTTTAACTTAAATATATTGGGGATATATAAGTGATGATTAGAATTGTAAGCTTCTTTCATCAGGTCTTAGTTTAATCAGCTGCTTATAAAATGCAAATGTAAATAACGTAACTTTTTAAAAATGATTGTATTGCCTTGTGCTAGATGATACTGACTTTATAAATGTGAGTTAAGTCGTACATTATATTTGAGAAAGCCACCGTAAAAACAGAGAATCTTTAATTTGGAGCCAAATTACTTGAGTACAAATCCTGGTTCTACTACCTACTAGCTATGTGACCTTGGGTAGGTTATTTAATTTCTCTGTTTTAGTGTCTATATGTGTTAGTTAGAGATAAAATTAGTTCCACCACACTGAGCAGTTGAGAAGATTTTGTGAATAAAAACCTGTAAACCTCTTGGCACGGTACATAGCACATACTTCACAGTAATGTTAGTTGTTCTTAAATCATGAATGTATTTTGCTAAGTCTCTAGACTTCCTGCAAGGTGGAGGCAGGAGGATGCAGGTGAGGCTGGGGCTGTGAAGGGAAGGTGGGGGAAGGATTAAGAAACTGAAATTTGAAATACAGTAGAACCTCTGTTCTCAAACTTAATTTATTCCAAAGTGATTTGAAAACAAATCCCATTAGAATTAATGTAACAAAACCCATTAGAATTAATGTAACAAATCCCTAGCTTGTTTGGCTCAGCAGATAGAGCATCAGTCGGAAGGGTCCCGGGTTCAATTTTGGTAAAAGGTACATGTATAAACTGCAGGTTCGATCCCCAACTCTGGTCAGGGCATGTGTCTCTCATGTCGATGTTTCTCTCTCTGTCTCTCTCTCCTTTCCACTTTCTCTAAAAATCAGTGGAAAAATATCCTCAGGTGAAGATTAACCAAACAATAACAACAACAAAAGAAATAATGTATCTACAGCCAACTTGTACAACTTAATAAAAGGAAGATAAATGATCCAATAAAAAAAAAATGGGCAACGGACCTAAATAGAACCTTTTTGAAAGATGAGACAGAAGGAAAGCCAAGAGACACATGAAAACATGTTCAAAGTCATTAATCATCCGAGAGATGCAAATCAAAACGACAATGTGATACCATCTTACACCTGTCAGAATGGCAATCATCAAAAAATCAACAAACAACAAGTGTTGGCGAGGATG
>PVJN01036146.1:0-21675 GCA_004026805.1 Lasiurus borealis | reverse complement strand
AATTATCAACCTCCACTGCTTCAATCACAGGGAGAGGCGAGGAGTTAGCCAAAAGAGAGACTGCGGTCAATGTTAAGAAACAGAATGAATTGACTTTGAGGTAGGCTTATATCTAATTAAATGAGACTGGGGGCAAAGTCAAGGTAGACTCCTCCGCAGCTGATAAGGAAGTGATCAGAGGCCAGGTGACTCAGCCGACGTGGAGTGTGTCCCGCAGGCTAGCAAGGAAAGTACAAAGTGTTAGGCAGTGTTGGGGGACAGAGGTGGGAAGAGGGGTACTGCAAGTTTTTCAGGAGTGTGGATTTTTTTATTTTCTTATCCTGGTCCTGTCTCTCAAAATATCTCTAACCCTCACCCCTAGCAATTAAGTTACCATCAACATCCAAAGGTTCAGCAGGAGCTTAAAGGAACAAAACCACGCTGTGTGTATGGTGGGGAGTGGGGGGGCGGGAGGGGGGGCTGGCTGTCCTAAATGGAGGGGGGAAGGAGAACTGGGGAGCTAGACCTGCCACAGGTTTCTAGTGATGCGCCAACAGTGCCGAGACTTTCGTCATGCACTGGGGAGCCAGAGTGAGACTGCAGGTCCCAGACCCCCGTGTCACACCCAGCAACCACCCACGTGGTGGCACTGAGTCTGGGTGGGGTGAACAAGATGATACCCCAAGGCAGAAGACCCTCCTGGTGACGCCTCCTTGTATCCCCTGGGGACTTGGCACTAGGTAAGTCATCCAATGGGACCCAACGTGATGTCTGCCCCAGCAATGAGGTCACCCCCTTTTTTGGAAGAAAAGGGACTTCTGAGGATTTGGGGATGTATATGGAAATGCTGTGTGTGAGAGCCCAATTAGGCCTAGAGGCCTTGAGGCCTTGCCAGGGACCAAAGGCCTGAGCAAAGAAACAAAACCCCATCTCTCTTACCCCCACTCGCCACGCCCACACCTGTGCCCTGCACTCGGGAAAATTGCACTCAACTTTCAGGGCATTCATCTCAAAGCAACAGCAGCTTTCTTCCGCTGTGCCCTTCGCTTTAGCAGCGCACGTTAACATCCCGGCTCCATTTGCAAACACAGAGAGTGCTTTAAACGCGTAGAAGTGACACCCCGTGCTTTTAAAACACTCAAATAAGCCCGGGATGACTCACCATTTTTCTGGTCCTGTACAGCTAATTATATGTTCCAGAATCCCTTTAAAAGTCACAAAATCTATCTCAGTGCTCTCAATGCTTTTAAATGGCAAAAGGGTTAGCCATGAAGGAGGAGGCCTGCCAAGGCCAGTGAGAAATTGACATAAACACTAAAAACAGCCTTTGGCCCTTCGATAGAGATAAATTCACAAGACTTGTGCACACCCTTATCAGGAAATGATAGATCTTATTATTGGGGAACCGGGTGGCAGGTGCCAAAAACATTTAAATTCATTCCATTTCCAATTCATGAAGCCCCATTGTAGCTTGGTATTATGGTTTTATTAGATTTGTGCATTTAGCCGGGAACCTATTATTATAATAAAACACAAAATGCAATTATTGTTTTCTTGCAGTGAGAACCTCAGAATTATCTAACACTTTATTGTTTCCCCATCAATAGAAATCCCCAGTTTGAATTTTTTTTTTTATAAAAAGGATTTTTAAAGAAATGTCACTTCCTCTATCTACTTTCCATAACAGTTCTCGCTTCATGCTGCTTAACAGGCAACGAAAGAAAAGGAATGGAGATGGAGGCCATAAGTCACATCGGTTTTCCTTTAAATACAATATTATACCTCTTTTTCTCATATTTTCTACCGTTATCTCTGCCCAGGCAAATCTCCATTCCTCATTCAGCGCTCATTAATTGAGATGGTGTTTGGGTAAAGGTGATCTATAGATATGAGTTTCATATGGCCAAGTGCTCACCTACTATTACACGCCAAATGGAGTTCGATACCCATAATGGTCAATTCAGCTACTTGTCATATGATACCCACTCCTGTATGCATCCCTTACAGATGCTCTTATAATTCCACTTTTCTCCTCTCTATTTCATGTTATTATTTTCTCCCTTGCTCAGAAAACAAAAATGTTTTAGAAATACGGAGGGGAAATCACATTAGATGTGATACAGCACAAAATTATGCTAGGATCTCTGATCTTAGAGTTGGAGGGTCCTTATGGGTCATGTCATCCAGCCTGTCTTTCCAGATGAGGGCAGTCTGACCCAGGACATTCACACTGCAGTTAAGGACAGTCAGGACCAGTTGCCAGTGAGCCCTGACTCTGCACCCAACGCTCAGCCAGTGGCATCATCTCCCATAATCTTCAAGACAACTCATGAGGTAGATGGTGATAGTTCTTCCATTTTAGAGCTGACAAACTGATGCACAGAGAGGTTAGGTAATTTGCCCGAAGACACACAGCTAATAAGTGTGTCGAGATGATAATAATAAGACAGAATCAAGACTTGAATCCAAGTGTGTTTAATTACAGAGCCTTCCCTGTAATGACTACACAGTACTATTATCTCAATATTACCACCAGTTGACCTTATACTTAGTTATTACATATTCACATACATAAGTGCATTTTTAGTGATGCTATTTTATAATAAGTAAAGAAGCATGCATTTTGGGATGCCAAGGCATTTAACTCCTGGTTCTGTCGCTGACTACCTAGGGAACTTTCAGCAGAAACATTAACTTCATCGGCCAAATACAGACAAATAACAATACCCGCCTTGAAGGATTATGTTGAAAGCCAAATACAATCATTCAGTCTTTCACTGAGTGCCTGCTACTAGTATGTGCCAGGCACTGCTAAAGGGCTGCATACCCAGCCTCACTGCTCCTGTGCCTCATCCTCAAAACCAAACACAACACACCAATCAGGTGCTTGGTGACAATGTCTCTGTTTTCCTGTATGGATGTGAAATATAAAGTGACTTACAAATGTAAGTCATTAGGCCTGGCCAGTGTGGCTCAGTGGTTGAGTATCAATCTATGAACCAGGTCATGGTTTGATTCCCTGTCAGGGCACATGCCTGGGTTGCAGGATCGATCCCCAGTAGGCAGCATGCAGAGGCAATCGATTAATGATTCTTTCATCATTGATATTTCTATCTCTCTCGCCCTCTCCCTGCCTCTATGAAATCAACAAATATTTTTTAAAAACTGTAAATCATTATATTGATCATAGGAGTGATTAGATAGCCCAAGAAGATTTTCATTTCATTTCATTTCTTTTACCAATCGCCCTCTGGGCATTTTCCCTCTCCACACCTCTTAAGTAAATCTGATCAAACCAGGGCCATGGGTATGTGTGGATGTGATTACTGATTCCCCATATTGTATTGATTTGGACACTCTTTGGAAACTTTTGCATAGTACTTCCTATAGATCAGTGTTTCTCAACCTGTGGGTCGCAAACCCTTTGGGGGTCGAACGACCCTTTCACAGGGGTCGCTTAAGACCATCAGAAAACACATATTTCCCATGGTCTTAGGAACCAACACACTGCTCCTTGGTGTAGCAAAGTGTAGCAATATGGTTTACTGTTGTTATATGAAGACTGCTATCCATACTATACCATGATTCAAGACAACATTTCATTTATTTGTAATTAGAAATAAATATTTCACAATACATAATTACATATTGTTTTTGTGATTAATCACTATGCTTTAATTATGTTCAATTTGTAACAACAAAAATATGTCCTGCATATCAGATATTTAGATTATAATTCATAACAGTAGCAAAATTACAGTTATGAAGTAGCAACGAAAATAATTTTATGGTTGGGGGTCACTACCACATGAGGAGTTGTCTTAAAGGGTCACGGCATTAGGAAGGTTGAGAACCACTGCTATAGATACTTTTCCTCTAATTTACCTAAAACTAAGAAAATAATGATAATTAACACTCAGACCCTTACTCTGTTTTAG
This sequence comes from Lasiurus borealis, assembly GCA_004026805.1. Lineage (NCBI taxonomy): Eukaryota > Metazoa > Chordata > Mammalia > Chiroptera > Vespertilionidae > Lasiurus > Lasiurus borealis. The sequence goes on along the minus strand of PVJN01036146.1, from coordinate 17,758 downwards.
GGACTATACCCCCTGGCATACCTAGTATTTTTAGACACAACTGACAGTATGAGGAGTTGAATAACAAGCACTTAATCAGAAATGAAAATCTTCTAAGAAATGAAAATCTTCTTGTGCTATCTAATCATTCCTATGACCAATATAATGACTCCCTATTAGAAAGAAATTTGCATTGGAGAGTCAGATTTAACTTACTATGATTTTTTTCATTCACATAATAATTATTTATTATGTGAGCATCTACTATGGACCAGGCACCAAGTTGGTGATAGGAATAATATGCAAATTAACACAACAAGACAATGGGGATTGATTGTCCTGAACTCTAGGGGAAAAGCTATGGGTGCCCAGAAGACATACTAATGCTTGCCACGCATTCTTGGAGACAAACACTTAAGGGCTGAGTGTAGTACTAGTTGTCTCTACCACAACTTTCTGTGTGATCTTGGGCAGGTCACCTGACTTTTTCCAGCCGTGGGTGTCCCTAGCTCTAAAATCTGGTTAGGGATATAAAATCAAGCTAAGGAAACCCACCCTTTCACAGATAGGAGGATTACCCACGCCTGCAGGAGTTCGAATCGAAAATCTACACACGTAGTGGGGAGAGCTGTGCAGGCAGAATTCATGCTGAGCTCCAGAGCAAAAGATTGGCTTGCCTTTGGGAATAAAAAATGAGGTGAGAAAAACAAACCCCTTTGCTTTGAACTCTGGAGTCTCACTCAGGGTGGCCAAGGAGCGTATGCCCCGAATGGCGGAACAGTGGAGCCCTAGGTTCGGCTGGTCCCCCGAAGCATCTCCATTTCCTCAGTCCCCTCTCCATGTGTGGCCTCCCCACTCCTCAAACCCAAACCCAAAGCCGTACAATCCGTGCTGGGGACGAGGAGGCGGTGGAAGGGAGCCGATCGTGGGCTGCCGAGTGAAGAGTTGTCTCTGCCTGTCTTTCTTTTTCCCTCTCTGACTCTCCATGTCTGTGTCTCTACATCAGCTCTTCCCACCCACTCCCTTACCCTCCCCCTACCCCCATCCTCTCTCCTGTTTCAGACCTGAATCCCAGTACACGAATGCAAGGTTCGCTTCCCTTTATGCTTTGCATCCGTGGAAAGTGTTAAGTACAAATACCAGTGACTGTTATTGGTTCAAGTGCATGTCGTTAAAAGACTCCCCATAATTTCCAGAAAGGTAGGTCTCCGGCGGAGGCCCACGAGGAATAGATAATAGACTTTGCAAGAGCTCGAAGCCAAGGAGACGACCTTAAATCAGAGGCTGGGAGACACAGAAGTCTTTAGGAAGTTGTGTGTGTCAGGTGAGAGGAGGACTTGAAGGCTTACTTCTCTTTTAATTATCTGATGCTCACACTGCCTCCTTTGTTGCCTCCAGCTAGAGCTGATAAGGAAAGACACCAATAAATATCCCAGCGGTCTGAGGGGAGAAGCCATGTTTCCTGGGACTCCCTGCTTCTCCAGCTGTTGTTAAAATATTACTGCTAATTAGCTGGCTAGTTATATATAAACCCTTACAAAGGAGTATTTTTACGCAATCATAAAATAAATTAAAGTACCCAAAATTCACGCTGTTAATTAAAATAACCCCTGTAGGAAGGGGGGCTGGGGGGGGATCGCTACAAGGCTGAGGTAAACAGGAGGCAATTTCACAAGCACAGACTGATTAATTTTATTTCCCATTACACGGATTTGCTAATACTATCAAAATTAGAAAATAAAAGCAATTTTTGCCTTGACAGGAGTTCAAAGGAAGGCAGTTCTAGCACAGGAATGTAGAGACACCCTGGCCCGGGGGCAGAGGCCTAACTGGAAAGGGTGAGTGGTTTTTCTGCAAAGACTCTTCAGGGGGGACACACAGGAGGTGGGGTGAGAGAGAGGGCATCCCCCCTTCCACCGGGGCAGCCGCAGAGAATCCTGGGGCTTCTGGGGCATGACCTATCCAAGCCACATCCCCCCAACCCTTCCAAACATGGAAACATCTGAAGATACAAGAGAAACTCTGGTGACAAGGAAGGCAGGAGGGTGTAGAAGATAAACTCCCACCCCCACTGGTTCCAGGAATGGCTAAGACTGTTGACTCACCATAATCAACATCGTTTGCATAATCTCTCTCCCTTGTGTCTCTTGCCCCCATGGGTAAAGAAGCTGTACCTTTCTGAAGTTTGTGACTAATTCCTGTATGTAAATAATTGCCCCAAATCTTTATGGGTATTCTTATGCAAAAGATCACAAGGAGTTAACCAAAAAGCCTAGGAAGTAATTTTGTCAGGAAAAGCACTATTTAGGATCGAATGAACTCCGCCTTCCAGTCCCCGGTCTCTCTGTCAGTCAGCCAAGTGAAATGATAGACTTGAACTCAACTGGAGAGCCCTCCAGGTGCCTAACATTTTAATCTCCGCAGACTTCCCAGCCCCAGTTGTTTAAAACAAATAAGCCCCTGAAAATGTATTCCTAACAAGCCCACATGCACTCTTTCACATCCCTTTTGGTCCACCAGAGAAATTCTAAGACCCTTGGATCCGTAATGAGTTTGGTTACTTCATAGCACCTGTGTATGGGGCTTATTCATTCTCATACACCCGTAAAACTCCTCCACGGCCGAGACCAGTTTGGCTCAGTGGATAGAGCGTCGGCTTGTGGACTGAAAGATCCCAAGTTCAATTCTGGTCAGGGGCATGTACCTTGCTTGCGGTCACATCTCCACTGTCGGGCGTGCAGGAGGCGGCTGATCGATGTCTCTCTCTCATCGATGTTTCTGACTTTCTATCTCTCTCCCTTCCTCTCTGTAAAAAATCAATAACATATATTAAAAAAAAAAAAAGATGCAACTTGTCTTTAAAACTCCTGCAAGGCCTCAAGCCCTGCTCAGCACCTAGTGCTGTGAGCTGCCTCTTCACAAAGACTCATGAGCAAGCATCGTGCATGGGACACCGAGCATCTGGAAGGAGAAACAAAACTTCAGGCCTCAATCCAGATGTTTGATCGGTGCTACTCCAAGCATCCAGCTGTTTGGGGGAGGGGGCAGCATTTTATAAATAGGATTCTGCCTTGGACAGGGAAAAGGAAGAGGTGCGTGGACAATCCAGAAGAGCGGATCAAGTGGGAGAGACGCGTTGGGATGTTTTATTCCTGTCCTTTTGCTCTGCCGTAGGCCTTTCTTCCAAGCTCCTTTTTGTATAGAATAAAGTGAGCACTAGCCAGCACTCCCCCGGGTGTTAGGGAAGCAAAAGTCAGGGTGTCTGTGGCATGCTACAGCCCCCACACTATGTCCTGCAGAGCTCCAGCCCAGAGCTGCTGCCCTGCGGGGAGATATCCCTGGGGAGTCTAGCTTCCGGTCTTCACCACCACCCCACAGTCAGGTGACTGTGCTAAAGCTTCCCCGCCCCCCACTCCCTGCTGAGGATCTGGATCCCCCTCTCAAAGCTCCCCAAAGCCTCATCTCCAGAAGGAAGCACAACACCCCTGCACCATCTATGGGGCTCTAGGCTGGCGGCCACCCCTACTGCCAGCCACACATCCTGACTCATCACCAGCCCTGGCCCCGCGCTCCAGCCCCTGAAGGATGACTTGCTGTGTTCTGGAACATTCCTGTAAATACTCAGGCCAGCCTGTCTGTGTAGTTGCTGCTTCCCTACCCGCACACCAGCTTGGAAGACGTCCACTCTTATAGTCACAAGGATTCAGACGTTATCATCTGCATGAAGCCTGCTGTGGCCACACCTGCAGGGTCAATGGCTCACCCTTGGTGTTCTCACAGCATGGATACTCCCCATCCACTGGTCTGATCTGGTCCATATCCAAAACTATGACCAAGTCTATCCATTTTACCCCTGTGGAGCTCTCAACTTGCCTTCAACAGCCTTGGTCTTAAGATAGAGACCAAAATCTACCATTTCTGACTTCCTGCTGACCTCATCCATCTCGGCTGTCTGGTCCAGTCCTCTGGCCTCCATCACCCCTGGGTCCCCAGGTTCACTCCCATTGCACTGTTTGCCATTCCCCTGATCACCTGTAGGAAGCGGCGGGGAGGGTTGCTACAAGGCTGAGGTTAACAGGAGGCAAGTTCAACCTATGAGCCTACTCCTCCTCTTCCAACCTAAAATCCTGCTTAATTCCCCGTCCTCCTTCACAGCTCAGAGAAAACAGGTTGGTAAGGAAATATTTCCCAGTTCTCCTTTTCAACACCATTTGAGTCAGCTTTCATGATTATATACACACAGAACCACACCCCTCTCCCTCATTGCACTTAAGTTAGCATAGTCTTATTATATATTTATGAAGGTGAACTTTTGATTAATGTCTTTTTCTTCTAGCAGCCTGCAAGCTCCATGGAGAGTAGAAATGGTGTTCTTGCTCCATTGTATCCCCAGCCCCTAACAAGATACCTAATTCATCAAAACTGCTCATAGGCCGAGACCGGTTTAGCTCAGTGGATAGAGCATCGGCTTGCAGACTGCAAGGTCCCAGGTTCGATTCTGGTTGGGGGCATGTACCTTGCTTGCGGGCACATCTCCACTGCTGGGTGTGCAGGAGGCGGCTGAACGATGTCTCTCTCTCATCAATGTTTCTGACTTTCTATCTCTCTCCCTTCCTCTCTGTAAAATTTCAATAAAATATATATACTTTTTTTAAATGCTCATAAATGTTTGTTGAATGAATAAATGAATGATTTACATCCATGCAAAGTATCACCAAAACTACAATTCACTTCTTGTGGACAGAAGCTACATTTTATTCATAGTTGGGTCCTGGCATTCTGGGGATCCTCAGGATGCACTTGTCAGATTAATACTAAGTGCCAGGTGGTGAAGGGGGGGGGGGAGTAGATTTCTATGTCTCTAACAAGTAGAGTGAGTGGTTCAGCATTTCAGAAGCCTCCTTTATATAACAGTGAGCTTCCCATCTTTGGAATCATTCAAGAATAGGACAGACAGAACATGCTGGGAATGGTCTAGAAGCAATTCAACCAATGGACTTGATCATTGCTCCTATCCTTGCCAACCCTCATGTTCTACGGTGCAACTAGAAAGGGTTAGGGAAAGAGAGTTACAGAACAGGAGTGAAACTGTAACACTACTGTCCTAACCAGTTTGGCTCAGTGGATAGAACATTGGCCTGCAGACTAAAGGGTCCCAGGTTCGATTCCAGTCAAGGGCATGTGCCTTGGTTGTGGGCACATCCCCAGTGGGGGTGTGTACAGGGGGCGGCTGATGGATGTTTCTCTCTCATTGATGTTTCTGACTGTTTATCACTCTCCCTTCCTCTCTGTAAAAAAAATCAATAAAAGTATATTTTAAAAAAGAAAGAAATTATAACACTACCAGACAGGAGGGGTTCAGGGGAAATGGGAAGAGTGGGTTTTTTGCCAATGTTTTCTTAATTGCTGGCAAGTAGCAGACGTGAGAGGCTCTGTAAAACAGGGGTGTGATGGCTGAAGATGTCAAAGTCACCGTATTAACTCCCTCGCTGATGCCTACTTGCTCATTGACAGCCTGGCCCTGATTTTGAGATTTAGATGTAACCTGAAAGGGGAACCAGACTTTGAAGACCCAGGCAGAAAATTGTGCGAGTCACATGGCAGCCCTGAACTGTTTTCTCAGCTGTTTCCTACGAAAACAGATTTCACATTCGTCACCGAGGTCCCGAAGAAGGAAAGTGATTTCATTTTCTCCTGAAGCAAAAATACATTGGCTTTGGTTGAGTGTAGAATGGGGTTCGGATCCATGTCGTGTTGGGGGTTCCTTCGTTTCTACACCCTTTCTACAGTTTAACATTCAAGAAGCCACATGAATGGCCCATGCTCCTTTCAAGGGGCTCCCTCAGAGAATGATCCTACCAGGACACGGTTCTCTTCCACCCCCTCTCCATAGCGCTTTCCTTTCTCCCCATTTCAGGGCTCTGGCCATGATTAGCCAGTTGTGCAATGTAAGAATGGCTGGGGAATAGAAGCAAAGGGAAAGACAAGAAGGTCAAGATAAGAATTGAGCAACACATGCTAAAAGTAGCTCACAGGTCGGCCTTCTATTTCACTGCGTGTGGAGGTTGGCAATGGTAGCATTTTATATATCGGGTCATATAATCAGATCATCAACTTCTGAGCACGGACCCGATGCCATATACTTTATACATATTCATTCACTGATTTTTCAATTATCTTACAAGTGAGGTCTTTTTCTCCTTATCTTATTGATGAAGAATTTTCATATCTTGCCCAAAGTCACACCCGTTCGTGCCAATTACAGTTGGAGCTAGGGTTCCAACCCAGGTTTTCTGCCTTTAAATCCAGATCGGATAACCACAGGTCAGAGAGGGTCGGTGAGGTTTTTTCAATAATGAAACCTTGGTCAGCCGTCACACTAGACCAACCAGGGGCAATTTGGTTCCCAAGGGAACATTTGGGAATGTCTGAAGACATTTTCGTGATCACACGTGGGCAGGGGCAACTGTCATCCAGCGAACAGAGGCCCAGGGATGCTCCAAACATCCTCTAATTCCCAGAAAGCCCCACCACAAAAAAATACTCAGATCCGAAATAGGAACAGCGCCAAAGCCGAGAAACTCTACAGAAGAGGCTTCTGTCATTATGTAAAAGAGGCCTCTGCCACCAACATATGACCTCCTGTGTTAAAAAAGGGAACAGCTCGTGGCTTAACAATGCCTGCACTTGGCCGATTCTTTTTAAGAATGAAAAAATAAAAAGGAGTATGAAGGAAAAGAAAGGAGAAAGAGGGGGAAAAAAAAAAGGAGAAAACTAACATTAGACATTTACACTGCAGCCTTCAATAGCTGGATCGCATTACATGGAAATCCGCCCCCGTGACAGCTCAACAGGCTGCTTTTGTGTCTTCATGAATAACGCAACGTGTTGGGTAAATGCTTTTCCCCATTTAGAAACAGGTAGTTAATGGGAGTTGAAGTGATCAAATGCCGCGTAGCCCAAGGTTACTTCCATCACGGTCCTGGGTGGCCCGGAGCTCATAAATAAAGCATCTGAGCGCCTTATTTTAGGCCTGGTCAGATAAGCAAAGGCCGGCATCATGTGACCAGAGCCCACAGAGCGATCTGACGCTGAGCCTGCTCATTCCAGGACTCTTGGAATGAGTGACATTTCCAGCGCAGTGCACCGAGTGCATGCCCCGTGCCAGCTCCGAGGCCCACCGTGCCTTCAGCTTCCATCATCTCCTCCATGCGGCTGCCACCGGAGAAGGCTGTGGCAGAGCCGGACTTTAAACTGTGCCCAGCTCATTCCTCTGCAATGCAGAAGTTAATCTGAGGCCCATTTGCAGCTTAGAACTCTGATTCACTCATTTGCCGGTGCGAGAACCACACGGCTTGACAGCAGCCAGCTCGCCCCAGCCATTCCTTCGGAGATGGTTTGGCCCAAGTTAGGACCCAGTTTGGCAGCTCAGAAAACAGCTGCCGGACAATTGCGGAGAGTGGAGTTGAATATAAGAATAAAAAAAAAAAAATCTATTTTTCCCTTCACATTTTTACATATAATTATGTAATCATCTCCCTATTCAGAGACTTTGACATAAATTGTGCTTAATTAAATTGCTGCTAATTTGTTGTTTTATTATTAGTTCATGACTTGTTTGCTGATATACACCCACAAGCCATGTTCTCTCTCTCTCTCTCTCTCTCTCTCTCTCTCTCTCTCTCTCTCTCTCTCTCGTGCCTAGTTATATTAGTGTTGCTGCTTTGAAAATAATGAAAATGTTTTCTGTGAATAATTTCTCTATTCAACAGAGTAACAAAAGATCTTGGAGAGTGCTTATTTATATGGTATACAAATGGCTGGGTGAACAGCTCTAATGTAATAATTTTCTGGTTTTATTGTTCCTTTCCTCATAGACTTCTTACCATCTGATAACAACAATCAAATAATATATTCTTTGCATGAAATAAACTCTCCCTACTATGAAAACCGCTCCCATCATAAATATATTTCCTGGAGATCAATAGTATACTGTCTCGTTCAGATCCTGGGATCCCAAGAGAATGTGTTCAACAAATGTTTATAAACTTCTGTCTGGGGTGAGATGTACGTGTAGTTGGCCATTGACTAAAAGCCATCCCCAAATCACTCAGGAAACCACCCTGCAGAAGAGGGACTTTTACCTCTAACATATCCCGTCTCCCACTCCACGTGGCACCTCCTCAGGAGCCAGTTCCTCTACCTCTAATAGTTTCTCAAAGTGTGGGCCTCAGGACACCGCTTGCTAGAAAGAAAGATCCTAATAAGCTTGTTAGAGTTCTTGTTAGAAAAGATGGGATGTTTAGTAGAAATGGAGATTGCTAGATGCCATTCAAAACCAATGAGATCTGGTCTCTGGGGGACCTGTGTGTTTAACAATACGTTCAGGTGAAACTGGCCTCCTTCTTTGAGTCTCGGGGAATACGGCTTGAAGGGATAAAGGAAAGAGAGCAAAAACATACCAATAAACAATCTTCCAGGGCACAAGGAAGCAAATGAGACTGAGATTGTGGGCAATGTACCTGTTAACCCACCACATTTAAAATAAACTGATGTCAAAAATGTGGTGCTAAGCTTGGCTGGCATGACTCGGTGATTGAGCACCGACCTATGAACCAAGTCACGGTTCAGTTCCCCCATCAGGGCACATGCCCAGGTTGTGAGCTCGATCCCTAGTGTGGGGCATGCAGGAGGCAGCTGGTTAATGATTCTCTTTCATCATTGATGTTTCTATCTCTCCCCCTCCCTAATTCTCTGAAACCAATAAAAATAATTTTTTTAAAAAAATCAGTGCTAAAGATTATAAGTTGGTTAATGCCCTACATCCCCTCAAACTACAAAAATATTCTGGTCTTCAGAATGCTATCCCTGAGGCTCAGCAAGGAGAAAAGGCATGAAAACAGAGCTATAAGCCTATTTCCATGATATATTTCTTTCACTAGAAAATGAATTTTTAACCAAAAATATGAGGGGGGAGGGTAATTTTCCTCGACAAAACTCCGCTTACTTCCTAAGCATTCTAGTTCTTAAAGGTTTTGCTCTATTTTTCCAGGAAGTTATCTCTTTGGTTTTCTATTCCAGCTCATCATCACTGTGATGGCAGACTCAAGTGACTTAATTCAGAGTTCCAGAGGAGGTTCAGAAGAAAAAAAAGTGGCATAATGTATGCCAAGGAGATGGGCTCTATCTTCAGAATTATCCCTGAGCCCCACATGGCACACACAGGGATGGCCCACTCCAGACACCTTTGTGAACCTTGTCCCAGGCTATGGCCGGGCTGGCTGAAGGAGTGTGTGCCCAGTGTCTACTTAGCACAGAAAACCATTCGTTGTTAGCGGGTTGTGGTCGTAGTCAGGTCAATGGAGCCACAGGGCCTCGATCACTTACCAAAGATCTCTTGCCTTCATTCACCCATTCCCACCCCCTGAAATGGAAGCCCTTCAGTGGGGAGCACTGTGTCTTCTGTTTCTCTGACCCCCTATATCAGTGATTCTCAACCTGTGTGTTGCGACCCCTTTGGGGGTCCATCGACCCCATGACAGGGGTTGCCTAAGACCATCAGAAAACACAGATATTTACATTACGATTCACAACAGTAGCAAAATTACAGTTATGAAGTAGCAATGAAAATAATTTTATGGTTGGGGGTCACCACAACATGGGGATATGTATTAAAGGGTCGCGGCATTAGGAAGGTTGAGAACCACTGCCCTATATCATCTAACCCCTGACTGGATAGATAGGTAACTGCCTCCCGGAAGAGTCCTGCGGCATGACAACACCCATCCTATAGGAGTGAGCATCCAAGGAGATGCGGAAGTCCACACCTTAGTCTGTGGCTGCAAAGTCCACGTAAACCACATGGTGAACCCTCTGCTTCCCATTCAGGGGCATGATTTCTTCCCCAAAAGACTCAGATAGAAGATGACAGCCCGACCACATCTGGAGAGAACGTATATCATCGCAAGCTTTCTGCACATCCAAATCCCTTTACTCTGCCACTGCGGAGAAGGAAAGTATAGTCCCCTCACCCGGGAACATGACACCTCTGCCTGGATGCCAGCTGCAGGAGAGATTTACCGGGTGGCCTTGGGCAGCTCATTTAACCTCGCAGCGCCTTAATTCCTTCATCTGGAAAATGAAGATGCGACCGACCGCATGGGCACAGCGTCTCAAGGTTAATGCACGAGGCTGATGTTGAAACACGGCATAGTGGGAGGAGGGTGAACTTGGGGGAGGATGCAGGGCACAGCAGTGCACTGGGGGGTGCTTACAGCACAGGCGGTGGTGCGGGCCCTGAGGCCAGCAGCACACAGGACGAGGGCAATAAGCCATGCACAATGCACCTCCTGGAGCCTTTCATTGTTCCTGCCAAGCGGAGTGGATAAAGCAAACACAACCAAGGGTCGGGGACCCCAACTCCTCAAACCTATTGATCCAGATCTGCTATTGACAGGCAACGGGCCACTTTTAGATTTCGATCAATAAAGCCATTTCATAATACAGTACAATCCCAACACCTGGCCCTCAGCGCCATCAAATATAGGCACCAGAATCCCATCCCGCCTGGCCTGCAGCCTGTCAGATGTTGGCATGGAGGGCCGCCGCCACCCTGCCAGCTCTGTACCCTGAGCTGAAGCTCCACAGAGACTTCCCTGACATACATAACCATGATGCACATACAGAAAAGAAAACAGCTACCAAGCCTCACTCTTCTTCTTTTTTTTTTAATAGATATTTTATTGAATTTTTACAGAGAGGAAGGGAAAGAGATAGTTAGAAACATCAATGAGAGAGAGAGAGAGACATCCATCAGCTGCCTCCTGCACACCCCCTACTGGGATGTGCCTGCAACCAAGGTATGTGCCCTTGACCGGAATCGAACCTGGGGCCCTTCAATCCGCAGGCTGATGCTCTATCCACTGAGCCAAACTGGTTTCAGCTCACTCTTACTTCTTATCGCCCCCTTTTAGCCAGTGCCAAGTGAAAATCATAGAGTTACTCTCTCTCCAAAAACAAGCTAAAACCAGAGGGCTTAACCAAGTCAGTTGCCTAGTCACCGGGACAACTATTTTATTCTGTGAGGCAGCACTGAGGGGCAGGCGTGCAGGGCTGATCCTGAGGTCCTTTCTCACGTTACCCTGCTCCCAAGGCAGCTTCAGCTCCCAGACTCGCTGGGGGCGGTGGCATTTGGTGATATTCAGGGTCTCCCGCCAGGGGACAGTCTTTATTGATTGGGGGCGGGAGGGGAAGCTTTCCTTCCATGTGATGGAGATCCTGGGAAATGGTGTGAGGAAATTCCAGTTTAATCGGGGGTGGGAAACCCACTCACTGTTTGCAAGGCCCGGGACAGTAGGTAAAGAAAACAGAAATCTGAACCTGAAAATGGTGATATTGAATTTGAATGTTGCAGAGCCACATGTGTGATCTCGGTTGACTCTTTTAACCGCCCTGAGCCTGCGTTTCCCCCTGGTGGACAGGTGAGGGGGGCGTGGGAGCCACCGACATAATACCTGTCACATGGTAAGTGCTCAAAGAATCGGCAACAAGAAATACTGAATTACTGCTATCACTCCGGAACCAATGGGCTAGAGTTTCTGTATTGAACGCATACCATGTGTCCAGTACTAAAGGGTGGGACTAAGAACAAAGGATGATGCTGGGCCTCGGGGTGATGCAGAGGAAATGCACGGAACTGTGTACAGAGCACCGTTATCTCTAGGTCAGCGGTCCGGGCATCCCACCCCCAGGTAGAGAAGATGGGAATTATCCCCAAATCCCTTGCCCAAAGGCAGCTGGGTACGCTCTGATTTCCTGCAACTTGTAGACTAAGGCCTGTGCTCATCTGCCCAGGGAATACAAACTCGTTTTAATATTGGCCTCAAACAGTTGTTAGGAAGGTAAATCTGCTGCAAATATAACAAAGCCTGCGCCTGGATTAGTTTGGGATTACCTAAACAGCCAGAGGAGAGACACGAGCACTATCCTCGAAAGCTAAAGGCAAATTAAAATGCCACGTTGAGTATCAAAACTCTTTTTTCCCTTTGGGTTGCCTTAGGCATCGGTATCCTTGGGACCTGGCCTCTTGGAAACCTGTCCTCCGAACAGTAAAAAGAAGGAGAAGGCGGAGGAGGCAGAGGAAGGGGAAGGGGTGGAGGGAGAGGAAGAGGAGAAATGGGAGAACTGCAAAGTAGTCCAGATCTCAGCCAGGCTCCTCCACAGACTTTCAGGGCCCAGGGAGATATTTTTCGCCTCCCCAGTGGAACTGTGGGGAGCGGGGCGGGGGAAAGGGGTGTGTGGAATGGGAGTGAATTTACCCTGTTTCCCTGAAAGTAAGACATCCCCCGAAAATAAGACCTACTTCCAGTTTGGCCTCTCACTGTAATATAAGGCATTCCCCCAAAAATAAGACCTCCCGATAATAAGGCCTCCCCAGAATATAAGGCCCCTGAAGCTACGGTAAGGCATCTGACTCCTGATTTAAAGAGACCTCTCACTGCCTCAACAGCTCTGGCTGCGCTGCGGCCAATCAGTGAGCTGGTTTGTGATGACAATGACTACCGTATCGTAGACAGGTAATAAATTTCCTTTTTTGTTGTTCAACAATAAATGTGTAGCATATAATTCTTCATGGAAAAATAAGACATCCCCTGAAAATAAGACCTAGTGCATCTTTGGGAGCAAACATTAATATAAGACGCTGTCTTATTTTGGGGGAAACAGGGTAGCATGGCCTTCTCTTCCCCCAGCTTCTCACTCTATGGTCCACCACTTGAAGGTTTTATTGTTATTTTACACAACAAAGATTTGGGAGGCAACACTCCCCTGGGGTAGCTTTAATCTTTCCTCGCCCCAGAATTTCCCAGGCCAGAATCATCTGGGGATTTTCCTGTTATTAGATGTCACCGGTACTGTCATTTTTTTATGTGATTCCTTTAAATCAAGTTACTTCTTTAAATTTTACCATTGTTCCAGGCAATTCTATCTACAAAACCATGGCTTTTCCTGTGCTAGATTTCCCTAATACACATTAACATAAGTGCTTATTATTAAAACAGCATAGCATAAGTAAGAGGCTGCCTGATTTTTTAAACCCTGGCTCTATTATTACTAGCTGTGTGATCTTGGGCAAGTTACTTAACCTCTCTGTGCCTCGGCCTCGTGATCTGTTAAATAATAATACCTATGTCACACAGTCAATATGAGGATTAAATTAGTTAACATTTGTATAATATTTGTATCATCTAGAACCTTCTACATGATCAACACTATTGGGAACACTGAGGGTACAAGAGGATACACCATCTCTTACCTCAAGATTTGCTTATGCTATTCCCTTTCTTGGGGGTACTCTAGCGTTCCCTCTTTCCCCTCTTCCAAAACCCTAAAACAAACCAATGGACAACACAATCTCATTCCTACCTTCTTGAAGCCTACCTATTTAAGGTCAATGTTAAATAGGTTTAATAATAATTACAAGGGCTTGTTAAACACCTATTATTTTGTAGGTTCTGTGCTCAGTACTTTGAGTAGATCATCTCATTTAGCTTTTATTTTTAACCTTTAATTTACCTGTAATTCTCCTAAGCTCCTATAACTACTAAGTAGGAGAGTCAAGATTCAAACTCAAGTGCTTCTGACTCCACAGCCTAGACAGATCACGTTAAGCCACGAGGCCTCACCATGAAGTCCTTCCAAGAATCATCATGTCATCCACCCAGACATGGCTTTCTTTCCCTCCCGTCGGACTTAGTAAACTCTGCCTCATAATATCATGCTTTACCTGCTGGCCTGTTTCCTTCTATTCCTCAGGATATTTTTTTCTATTTTAAGTATTTTGCAAGAAAATCATTCTAAAATGTCCCTGCATTTTAAAAAAGGGGTTGCATTACAGGGGACTGAATTGAACATTTTCTTAACAACTCCAGTCTTCTTTATCAACACCAAATACTGTCCTGTTCTATAACATAAACGTGATTTTAGGGTAGTTTTCGCCTGTGTGGTATGGGGGGACTCTTAAAAAATCAGACTCTTGGGCTGCCTCCCTCGACCTATTGACTCAGAATCTCTGAGTTAAAGACCGGAGTCACCCAATGGCAGAACTGGCACCTCAGGCTCTGTATGAGTATTCGACCCGGACAGGACTGCGTGTCAGTTCTTGCAGCTGCTTTTCGTGGTTCTGCTGACCTCTCCCACCTCTCGACCTGACAGCTACCATTTCTCACAGCCAACCCACACTGCTGCATGAGCCGCTCCAATTCCTTCCTCCAGCCACCAGTGCTGGTTCAGTGGGTTCCAAACTCTTTCTTTTCAGCTGCAAAACACATTCCTGGAAACGGATTCTTCAGCAAATGACAGTGCGAAGCACATAATGCCCGAGGCCCGCTGATGGAATGAGTGGCCTGGCCTCCCAGAGCTGGCCGCCCTGCCTTCCCGCTGGCCCTCACCACCTATGGTGCCTCTGAGGCCCCTCCCCTGACTCCAATCACACAACCTCTGGCACATCCGGCCACACTTTATGTTAACATACTTTTTATTGATTTTAGAGAGAGAGGGAAGGAGAGGAAGAGATAGAAACATCAATGATGAAAGAGAATCATTGCTTGGCAGCCTGCTGCACATCCCCTGCTGTGGATCAAGCCCACAACTCTGACATGTGCCCTGACTTGGAATTGAACCAGTGACCTCTTGATTCATGGGTTGATGCTCAACCAGTGAGCCACATCAGCTGGCCCTGGCCATACTTGTATAGTAACAGATATTTTATTTTTTATAAGCATTCAAGCTTATCAGAGAAGGGTTGTTTTTTTTTTTTTCATAGTTTGTCCATGTACTCCAAAGTCAAGTGTGTATTTCTTGTTATCTGGGAACATATCATCAAACGTTATAGTTGCAAAGTTCCCTCTTCCAGTGAACAGTCTTAATAGGGAAAATGATAATGTCATTGTATTAATTATCGGTCTACTGTCTACTTTTGAAAGGCTCTCAGAAAAATAATGATCAAGATAATTTGCCTTGTTTTAAAAAAAAGAAAAAGAAAAGTCTCTCTTTTGTAAAAGAGAATGTCAGCGCATCCAGAAAACCTTCCTAACCTTTCAAACTTTAGGCATCTCATATGGGCCGTGTTCTTAATATTTTGGTATATTAATAGCCTACCAATATGTTCCAAGTAGCAGTTTTTAAAGTTGGAAAAATATTTAAGCCAACTTCTCTTAATGCTCTCTGTGGCTTTCTCTTCTACAATTTTCCATTTGGAGCTGCAGGATTTAGAAAGTACATTTCACATGATGCGCACTAGAGCGGGGGAGGATGCTTCGTGGGGACACATGATTTCTCCAGTGCATTAGGACAAAGTTCAAAGCCATGTCTGTAGAGGGAAATTAGAGTCAACATGGCCAAACATTGACCACCCATAAGAACAGCTTCGTGTACTATTCTTTCAACTTTTCTGTATCTTTGAAATTTTTCAAAATAAAATTTAGGGGAAATGTTCTTCAAACCAACGTCCAGCTAAAGCAGAGTCACACATGTAGGACCAGGATGTTCTGCAGGGCCTGGACGAGGGAGAGGCAAGTGAAGCTCTAAGGAGGCCTGGGTAGGACCCCGAGAAGGAGCGCCTCCATCATCTTCTCCCCTTAATCATCTCACTCGCCTCACCTTAGAGCCAGACCTAATACTCACCATTAGCAAACTCACTGCTTTCTGAAACTCAAGGTAGTAAATTCAAAAGAGAAGAAGCTTAAAGTCAATTTTACCCATGCATTCATTGACGCAATCTTCAAACATAGTCTGAGTCCCAGCCATGTGCTAAGTGACTACTCAACTAGGAACCTAGTCTTTGCTGATAAACCATTTTGGCTCTAGACCAGCAGTTCTCAACCTGTAGGTCGCGACCCCTTTGGGGTTCCATCGACCCCATCATAGGGGTCGCCTAAGACCATCAGAAAACACAGATATTTACATTACGATTCACAACAGTAGCAAAATTACTGTTAGGAAGTAGCAAAGAAAATAATTTTATGGTTGGGGGTCACCACAACATGAGGAACTGTATTAAATGGTCCCGGCATTAGAAAGGTTGAGAACCACTACTCTAGATAAACTATTCTTAGACCAAATTTCTGTCATCCATTTATTTATCTACCTGTTACATGCTGCGGTTACTATGGCAGACCAGGTCCTGCTAAAGTAGATTATCTTACTATCTGGCAGACTTTGTTTTAATGCTATTATTTATATCATCATCATCATCATCTGTTGACATGTCTATTTTCCCAATTCATTTCCCAGGGCAGGGAAAAACTATTATTCATCTTTATTTTTTGACACCCCGAATGATGGCAGATAAAGTGATCAATAAGTTTTTCTTGAAAGGGTGAAACCTACTTATTTTTCTTCCTCAGAGATTTGCCACATTCAGATGGATATGAAACTCCCTGCCTAACACTCCTAGCTAGCATTTACTGGGTGCTTACAGCCTGCCTGAGGTATCTCCTGAGCCCTTTCCATAATGAACTTAGTCTAGCCTGACAGCAATGCTAAGATTCTCCTTTTATACACCAGCAACCAAGGGAGAGTGAGTTTCCTTCCCAGGGTCGCCCATCCTGGAAGAGGCCACACCAGGGTTTGCCCTCAGGGGCCCAGCTCTGGAATCTGCCCTCTCAGGCACTCCGCTGAGCAAGCTCAGAATCAGGACCCAGAGAGGTACCCCGCAACCCTAGCTGGTTTGGCTCAGTGGCTAGAGCATTGACTTGTGGACTGAAGGATCCTGAGTTTGATTCCTGTCAAGGGCACCTTGGTGTAGGCTTATCCCGGGCCCTGGTCGGAAAGAGTGTGGAAAGCGACCAATCAACATGTCTCTCTCACACTGATGGTTCTCTCTCTGGGTCCCTCTCCCTTTCTTCCACTTTCTCTAAAAATCTGTAGAAAAAATATCTTTGGGTGAGAATTAACAGAGAGATAGAGATAGAGATAGAGATAAAGGTAGAGGTAGAGGTAGAGGTAGAGGTAGAGATAGAGATAGAGATAGAGATAGAGATAGAGATAGAGATATAGAGATGATAGAAATAGAGATAGAGATAGAGATAGAGATAGAGATAGAGATAGAGATAGAGATAGAGATAGAGATAGAGAGAGAGCCCACTCCAAACAGCACTCCTCTACAGCTTGCCTTGCACCCATTATTGCCAGGAAAGATCAAGAGGGCACAGGGACACTTTTTAGCAAAATGATCCTCACCTCTCACAGCCCGGGCAGGCAGGGCAGACTTGGGGGGACTTCCTGCCTAACTGCACCTGGTCTAAATATAACCCACTAAAAATAACCGGGGGGAAGTGGCTCAGACCCGCCAGCAGAGCCGCAGAGCCGCAGAGCTGCAGAGAAGGCGAGGTGAAAGAATGAGCCCGGCCTCCCTCCCTCTGTAAAAGGCCGAGATGATTTCCAACGCCAGCAAGTTGCTCATTTCGAGGAGCAGACTAAGCTCTGGATTACCGGCATTCCATTGTGTGTTTAATTATGCAATTATCTTATTGTGTGAACAAGTGCTAGGGCACAGCAGCCATCGCTGAGATGCGGGCCGTGTGGAGCTGCAGGATGTATTCTTCCCCTCAGCTGCTTACGTCTTAGGAGTCTGCCCACTTTCCCGGGATTATGAAAATGATCCTATTTTTGAACTGCCTTCATTCGGAGATCCAAAGTGAATCAGGCCCCAGGCCCGCTACTCTAACTTTGGAGTCTGACCTCCCTCCAGACTGAACGTATTTCGGGGGGGGGGGGGGGT
>PVJN01036145.1:0-21675 GCA_004026805.1 Lasiurus borealis | reverse complement strand
CTGACTTTCTGCCTTGATGGTCTACTCTTGGACTCTGCTAGGTATTTTTCTTTTTCTTTTTGGAGAAATACATAAAGTCAGCTTTTCTGTTGGGTGCCCTGGCCCTGGGCTCCTTCCCAACCACAGCAAATTTTACAGATGATTGGGAGCCCAGGGATGCACAGTGCATGGAGCAAGGAAGCTCTGTGTGTGTGTGTGTATGTGTGTGTGTGTGTGTGTGTGTGTGTGTGTGTGTGTGAGAGAGAGAGAGAGAGAGAGAGAGAGAGAGAGAGACTGACTCTTGTGGACTGTGCGTATGTTGCTAGGGAGGTGGGAGGAGTTCAGAGAATGTGTAAGGGGAGGTGGGGGCACAGCTGGTTATGGTTCCTCAGATCTTAAAAGATTATAGGACAAGGGGAGTGGAGATGGTCAGTAGGGCAAAGGGGGGAAATGTGTAATATTTTCAACAATAAAGATGCATTTTTTAAAAAGATTCTAGGACGTCAGTATGAGCAGTATCTATAGTTTGTCTCCTCAGTCCCTCACCCCATCTTTTTATAAATGAGGAAGCTGCCAAAACCGGTTTGGCTCAGTGGATAGAGCGTCGTCGGCCTGCGGACTGAAAGGTCCCGGGTTTGATTCCGGTCAAGGGCACGTACATTGGTTGCGGACACATCCCCAGTAGGGGTGTGCAGGAGGCGGCTGATCGATGTCTCTTTCTCATCGATGTTTCTAACTTTCTATCCCTATCCCTTCCTCTCTGTGAAAAATCAATAAAATGTATTTTTTAAAAATAAATAAATGAGGAAGCTGAGGTCCAGAGAGGTTGAATGACTTGCCTGCTAGCACCCAGCCAGCTGGTGGCAGAAGCAGGGTGAGAACCAGGGGTCCTGACCTGGACAGTGCTGTGTCCACCACTCTGTCAGAGACCTTAGGGAAAGGGTCCTATTTCTGAGACTGCAGATGACAGTTTTGACTAACAGCTTCTCAAAGAGAGAGAAAACGCTAAAATCGCCGGGCCTTCAGGATGCCCTGGGGACAGGCAGGGCCGTCTCTGCGTCCCCAGCAGCCCCAGCAATGACAGCAACACCTCTCCTCACATCTTGGCTCCTTCCCTCCTCCTTCCTGGGCACAGCCCAGCATGCGCCAGTCTGGCAGGAAGAGCCTATATCCAAGTTCATGTCCGTGGCTGCAGCTCATTCTTGCCTGGCCCTGCGTCCCCCCTGCTTCATCCAAAGGTCTAAAGACAAATTTATCTAAGCTCTGATTCCAGCTCACCCCCAAGGACTTCCTTTACTTTTTATTTTATTTTTTAATGTTTTTATTGGTTTCAGAGAGAAAGGGAGAGGGAGAGGAAGATAGAAACATCAATGATGAATGAGAATCACTGATGGGCTGCCTCCTGCACCCCCACCCCCCACTGGGGATCAAACCCACAACCCAGGCACGTGCCCATGACCAGAATCAAACCCAGGACCTTTCAGTCCATAGGCCAACGCTCTATCCGCTGAGCCAAATTGGCTGGGGCCCTTTACTTTGTAGACATGTCCTCCATCTCCCACCCCAATTCTAAAACCCTTTTGACCCCACAATTCCTTGGCACCGGAGTCACTTGCCTTCTCCAGGAATAACATAAGACACCACTCCCTCCTTATTGATCAGAAGAAAAATCAGTCCTTAACACAAGCTCTAGTCATTTGCCATAAATGTGAAACACCAGCGCGGTGTCCCCCACACCCTCTCCACCAGCCAACACACTCTTCCAGTCCAAAGGGTCCCTTTGCAAAGCTCAACACACGACCATTGCCCCCGATCCACACACCCCACCCCACCCCGCCCCCAGCCTGCAATTGGGGCTGAACCCTGGGATGCGAGGAGAAAAGATGAGCTTGTGACTGACACCTCTGGCCCCGCCCTGTCCTTCCCCAGGAAGAGAGTGCAAAGAAGGTGCAGAGAAGAGGTTGGCAGAGCAATAAAAACGTCAGGGCCTCTCCTCCGTGCGTCCTTCTCACCGGGTCCTCCCAGGCCTCCTCCTCCGTTGCCCCTCTCCCCCTCTCCGCTCCTCCTCCTCCCTCCCTCCGCCTTCTCTCCCGCAGACCCTGCTGCGATTGCAGCCAAGGCAGCGGCATTTGGGGGATGAAGCGGGAGAGGTTAATTATTGCTCCCCCGCCCCTCACCCCCCCCTACAAGATGTATCTGACTGTCAGAAGGGGTGACAGATGAAGACAAAGTACAGGTATGGCTCCTGGAAACCCGGCCCTCAATGTACCAGCCAGGGGTGGGAGTAGAGAGGGGCGGGCTACCCAAGTTTTAACCCCTCCAAAGCCAGTCCGCACAGCAGGGGAGGGGTGGGAGCTGGGGAAGCTGAGTTCTGAGCCCTGCACCGTAGAGGGCCAGGCTGAGCCCTGAGACCTGTTGGCCTCCTCCCGTCCCGCTCCAGCAATCTGGGTGGAGGGGAAGAGGGGGGTGGGAGCCACTCGGTCCCAGAGGCTGCAGAATCAAGGTCACAAGCCATCAGTCCAGGAATGTTATGGGTACAGAGAAAGGGGCTCCTGGACTAGCCTGGGGGTCGGTAAGTTTGGGGGCCAGAAACCCCAGTGAGGAGGAGAGTTCTGCCACTCTCCTGCCTTCTCCATGGCTGTTTCCACCTCACCAAGTCTGTCCACAGGCATCCTTGTCAGGGCACACTTGCGTGTCTGAGAATGAGAATTGTGTGTCTGAACCTGTGTGTCTTTGTGATGCTGTAACTCAATAGGCTCCAGAGGAGCTGAATATGGTGTGTGTGTGTGTGTGTGCACACGCGCTTGTGGAAGGGTGTCTATGGGTACCTAGGAGAGTGCTGTACTGTGAGCACTATGTGCCGTGTTGGTGCTGAGACAGCGTTGGCCTGTAGGTATGGCTGTGGTGCAGGATTGTGTCTTCGGGAGAACGTGGTGTGTGCTTGCAGGTAGTGAAGTGCCTACATTTGGGAGGGTGTGGACACAGCATGTCTTTCTGCGGGAACACGGTGTTTGCCAGTGTGAGGGGATGGTGGACATTGATGCTGGTGTGAGTGTGAGTGTGTGTGCCAGCCTCTTCCTCTCACTGGCCTCCCTCCCTCCTTCTCCTGACTCTCCTCTCTCCACAAGCAAACAAGGTGAAATAATTACTTTTCCATTTAAATGCCCCATGTTCAAGCCAGAATGAAAACAAAGTGATTTAATAAAATTGTCTTTAAAAGGGAAAAGAGGAAAATAAACGTCTGCTCTGCTCCTCTCCCAGGCGTTCAGGGAGGCCCCAAGCCCTTCAAAGTTAATTAAAACAGGAACTAAAGCCGAAGAATTGCTTACCAACCTTTTTCCCATTTCTGCCTCAAAGGTAAGGCGGCCCCCGGCAGCTCTGCCTCCAGCCTGGACCTGGAGGTCCCATCCTCAGACCCAACCTCTCCCTGGGACCAGCCTTTATCCCTGACAGTACCCTGGCCTTCATGCAGCCGTGTTGTGGGGGTGGGGAGGGGGAGAGATGGAGCTCTGCCCCCTTCCTCCTCCCAAAGAGTCATTAAAGGCCCTGTCTGGCCATTTGAAGTCCTTGATGGACACCGGTCCCCATCAGAAACTTCCGGCCCTCACCTCCTCCCAGGACATAGCCCGCCCTCAGCCACTGTTGCCCCTCCTCCCAGGTCCCTTGAGTCACCGGCGACTCTGAGCTTTATCTGTCTTCACTGACCCCCTGGCCCAGTCCTCAGCTCCAGCTCAGCACAGTTCCGGCGGCTTCCGCCTGGTCTGTATCTGTTCCCCATCAGAGGCCCCTTCGGAGCTCCAGCCCTTCAGCAGCCCAGATAAAAGAGATGGATGGAGGCGAGTTTAGGGGGCGACCCTCCCAGCAAGCCCAGAGATAGAGCCCTGGATTCTGACAGGGGCTCCCTGAGGAGGGCTGAAATGAGGGTGAAGACGGCTATGCTCTCTGGAAACCCAGGCCCTTCCCATCCCCACCTTGCCTTAGACCTTACCCTCCTCCCAAGCCCAATTCCTAAGGCCTCCTCCAGGCAGGCGCCGAGACTGGTTTCCCATCCTTCCACACACACACTTCGGCAGGAGGCTCTGCAGTGGGCACCCCGCTCCCATCTCCATGCAGCTCTTCCACACAGAAGTGGTAACAGTAAACTGACCATTGGTTGAACACATATTGTGTTCCACAGACATTATTTATAAGAACTCTAATCTCATCACAACCCCTAAAAACGTGTTATCACCGTTTGCAGAGGAGGACACAGAAGAAGAGAAGCTAAGAAACTTGCTCAAGGTATGCACTTAAAAAGCAGAAGGGAGCCCTAGCCAGTGTGGCTCGGTTGGTGGGGCATCGTCCTATGCACAGAAAGGTTGCCAGTTCAATTCCTAGACAAGGCACATGCCCAGGTTTTGAGCTCCATTCCTGTTAGAGGGCATGCAGGAGGCAGCTGATCAGTGTATCGCTTTCACATGTTTCTCTCCCTCTCCCTTCCTCTCTTTCAAAATGAATTTAAAATCTTAAAAAAAAAAAAAAGCAGAACTGAGATTCAAACCCATACTGCAAAATTCATGTCCCTTGCCTTGACCTGAACTCGGTTCTGCTCCCAAAGACCCATCCCTTTGAGACCACTATCCTCAGAGACCCCAGTGCTGCCCCCAGAATGATACCCATTCACACGGGTGTAGGGAGCATGAGGAGCAGGAATGGCAGAGTGAGAGCCTGGGTCCTTATGAAGGCCAGTTGAGCCCAGGAAACCTGTAGGGCTTTCTCCAGCCCTGCTCCAGTGATCTTCAGTGGGTGGCGAGTGGAAGACAGAGATAATTGCCCCTATAGTCCTCAACATTCATCCTGAGAGACCCCATCACTTCTCATAGAGACCCTGTCTTTTCTCCCAAGGGACTGCAGACCTCACCTCAGTACCCACAAGTCCATCCTGTCTTCCAAGGTGCTGCTCACCCAGAGGACAAGAAGGTAAGACTTGATTGTGGGGTAACATTTGTCACCGATACTGACTTTTGTATAACTATCTATCCTGTTTAGAGAGGATAAATCTAGGCCAGGAGTCAACCTGTCTTCAGCCTTTCAGGCCAGGGATCTAAGATCTCAACCCTGGTGGTGGTGGTGGGGGGGGGCACTGAAGGAAGGAAGAGAGGAGAGGCAATAAAGGGACAAAAACTATGGTTTTAGGATGAAGTGGTTCAGCATGGAAGGTTGAGAAGGGACAGACCAAGACAAGAGTAAGGATGGCACCTGAAGACTTCTGGCCTTGACTGTGTCTGAAAGACATCTAGCAAATATGGGAAAGAAGGAAGGGAGGGAGGGAGGGAAGGAGGGAGGGAGGGGAGACTCAGAAGCACCTTTCTCAATTCAGTCCCAGGCCTGTGTGTGTTTGGTAGGGAGGAGGTAGTGTGTTCTGGGACCTTTACTAGGTCCCGGCCCCACCCTTGTTTGAAACCCCTGAACTGAGCCTTTAAAACTAAAAGCTGGGATGGCAGACGGATGGCAATCACCCAGGAGACTGGGACAGCGCTTCATGGGACAGTGGTGCTGGCAGTCTTGCCTCACCTTTTCCCTCTTCTCTCATGAGTCATCTAAGCTAGGACAAGCCCTGGAGCCTGAGTTCTCCTCTATCCCCAGTATAACTGGGGCTCAGCTTGAGAAGAGAGAGGATTATAGAACTTTAGGGGCCCTGATATAGAGAAGGAAGGGGTGGGAGTAAGGGAGGGATAACTCCACCTGAGCTGGTCTTCAAATTCCACCCCAAAACTGGTATATCTCTGCCACAGAGTCTCTCTCTCTGTCCCTCTAACTCAGTGGTTCTCAATCTTCCTAATGCCGCGACCCTTTAAGACAGCTCCTCATGTGGTGGTGACCCCCAACCATAAAATTATTTCCGTTGCTACTTCATCACTGTAATTTTGCTACTGTTATGAACTGTAATGTAAATATCTGATAGGCAGGATGTATTTTTGTTGTTACAAATTGAACATAATTAAAGCATAGTGATTAATCACAAAAACAATATGTAATTATATATTGTGAAGTATTTATTTCTAATTACAAATAAATGAAATTTTTTGTCTTGAATCATGGTGTAGCATGGGTAACAGTCTTCCTATAACAACAGTAAACTACATTGCTACACCGAGGAGCGGTCTGTTGGTTCCTAAGACCATGGGAAATATGTGTTTTCTGATGGTCTTAGGCAACCCCTGTGAAAGGGTCATTCGACCCCCAAAGGGATCGAGAACCACAGGTTGAGAACCGATGCTCTAACTCCATCCCTGACCCTGATCTCATTATTCCCTCAGGCTCCATCTCTATCCACCAGCCCATCCCTTCCCCAAGAGTTCTCAAACCACCCTCATTATCTGCGACTGAACCCCAGAGCTCCCATCACTGCCTCCCAGACCTGATCCCTCCCCGTCTCTAAAGGCCCTCATCACTGCTCTCTGAGAACCTCTTCCTACCCAGCCTCCCAGACCCCGCTCTCCCCAGCCCCAGCCCAGCGTTCTTCCTCCTAAGGAGCTGTGCATCGAGCAGAGAGGTGAGCCTTGATTTTTATTCACGTTTCCTAAGTGGGCTTACATAGCTGTTCCCCATTTTAGAAAGAAGCTAGTCATTTGGGGGGGGGCTGAGAAAATAACTAAAATATAACCTAGAAGGTAATCAGCCTGTGTCCCCAGCCTATTTCATGCTGTCCTGTCCGCACAGTTAGAATAGTTCTGTGTGACAGGACTTGTGCGTTTGAGCAAAACAACAGGGAACCTCCGACCCCATCAGAATGTGTCAGCCTGTCTACTCCTAACACACACACCCGGAAACAGAGTTAGACATTCATGCACACAGAATTCTGTAAGCATGTATGTACATAATTTATTTACATGCACATCTTAGAATAGAATGTAAGCTCCATGAGAGCAGGGACAATGTGTTTTTCTGTGATAAATCTC
This sequence comes from Lasiurus borealis, assembly GCA_004026805.1. NCBI lineage: Eukaryota > Metazoa > Chordata > Mammalia > Chiroptera > Vespertilionidae > Lasiurus > Lasiurus borealis. The sequence continues at coordinate 14,755 of PVJN01036145.1, read as the reverse complement.
CAACCCTATACAACAGTGCTGGCACATTAAGATATACTTGGCCAAAACCAGTTTGGCTCAGTGGATAGAACGTCAGCCTGCGGACTGAAGGGTCCCAGGTTTGATTCCGGTCAAGGGCACATCATACCTTGTTTGCGGGCACATCCCCAGTAGGGGTGTGCAGGAGGCAGCTAATCGATGTTTGATGTTTCTAACTATCCCTTTCCCTTCCTCTCTGTAAAAAATGAATAAAAATATATTTTTTTTAAAAGAGAAATATTTGCTGGAAGAATGGCACATATGGAACATGTACTTGCAAATAAATATATAAACACAGCTATCCTAGTACACATATAACAATACATCCATACACATATATAATGCTTATGTAGACACAGACATATGTGCACCTATGATTACCCACATACATATGCATGCCTTTAGATAATTCACACATTTAACATATATAGTACATTTATGTACATACATTCATGTATATATCACCTCATATACAGTGCATATAGACATACATACACATCACTACTATGAACATGACATACTGTTATATTACATATAAATGTCACACAGATACCACATATATACTCCACATACACGTACACCTTCTCATACATTAATGAATACAAATCAAAACACCTTTTTACCCCAAATTTTCCAGCCTGTTGAACTGTCTTAACACATCGAGCCCAGGTCTGGCTGCCATAACCCCAAATATCCACCAGAGAGCACTCTTTCGCCACTCCCTGTACTTCCAAGTGTTGCCAGAGGTGTCGCCAGAGACGTCGACTCTTTCATCCGAGGCACAAAACTTTGGGAGCCAGTGCACCCCACAAGCTTCCCCCTCCCTCACCTACCCCCCAGCGTGGTGGGCGCGTCCTTGGTCCCCAAAGTCTGCAGTCTCGGCCCTGCCCGACATCCAGTTCACACTCTTGGGCCTCCGGGCTTCAGTAGAAGGGGCGGCCTTCCCCCTGGGGCTCCACATTCTTCTCCCCCTGAGCTCAGAGCCACCCTTCACCAGCCCGCCAGGGTGGGCTTCACCCGGACGCCGCAGGCTCAAACTGGGCTCGATGGCCCTTCCTCCCCACCCCCGCCCCGGGGGCCCACGGAGCCCATGAGTGAGCAGCCAGACTCAGTGACCGCATCCGGGAATCGGGGTCATTTGCACACGCGTGACACCTGTACACCTGCCCGCACAGCTCTCTCCAACCCTGAGCGCCCCGTCTGGTCAGCCAAGAGCTGGGAGGGAGCTGGGCCTGATGGACACTTCCTGCCCCGGGCGGTCTGGACTCCCCACCTCTGGCTCGGAGGCCGAAGAAGGCGCCTTCGCTCACCTCAAGCGAAACTACTGCGAACCCCGGAGGTGCGGGGAGGGAGGGGGGAGAGGGATGGGGCGCAGGCTCTCCGCCTCCGGGCCTGGACCGCGGGGAGTCAGCTTAACGGGGACCTCACTCTGTCGGGTGTGAGCAACCCGGCACGGAAAATGCGGGGACGGCTCGGAAAGCCGTGGGGAGAGGCCGGTGGGGAGAGGCCGGGGTTCTGGCAGCCGCTCAGCTCCCCCCTCCTCCCCGCCCCGCGCCCCCCTCCTCCTCTCCTCTCCTCCCTCGGGAGCGGCGGGAAATTATTTATTAAAACGCCGCCCGCGCTCTCATTTATTTGCGGCGAATAATCCTCGGCATCGCAGCGCGTTTATTAAACCTTTCCCGTCCCCGCATTACTTTAATAATAAATCGCGTGTCACTTTCCGGAGACGTTATTAAAGCCGGTCGGTCGGCTGAGCGGAGGCGGGGGGAGCGGGGAGGGATGAAGAGGCGCAGCGGGGGCTCCTCCTATCCAACCGGCACGGCCGGGAGGGAGACATGGGGCTGTAAGGGGGCCGAACCCACACTTTGCTGCAAGAGCAGCCGGGGGGTACGTGTTCTTGGGGTTCCTGGGACCCTCGGGGGTGGGGTGGGGAGTCTCTGCTCTGCAGGTGGGCGCGATGGGGTCGATGGACCCTCCAGGGGGCGCCTTCGAGCCCTGCTAGGCCGGAGGGTCCCCCTTTACCCCCTCCCCTCCCCAGGAAGCACACACGGGGGCCGGCCTCAGTGCGCGCCCCTCTCGGCGCAAAGCGGACCTTCTGGTCGGGACACGGAGCAGCGCGACCCCCCGTGCCCCCAGCACACGGCCCACATCCCCGCTCCTGCTCGGCGGCCGCCGCGCCTCGGACTCGCCCCAAGTACGCGATGGAGGCAGCCCCGGAGCCGCGGCCCCGGCCAGGCCGCCAGGGCGGTGCTGCGGTCTCACCGCCGGAGGAGCCTTGCTCTTCTGTGGGGGCGGCCCGGCCCCGGGTGGGGGTTCGGACCACACCCCTCTCGAGAGGCCGGGCCCCTGCGTCGGGCCCCAGAGGACAAGCTCAGACACCGAACTAAGTGCGCTCACTCCCCCCGCGGTGGCGCCAGGCTGCGGGCGTGGCCGGCGCGCAGGAGGCCGTCGCCCTCCTCTGTGGCTCCGGAACTTAGCTTTCAGCCTCTCAGGGAGCCAGTAAACACTGCGCCTCACCCGGTGTCCCCTCGCCTAGGTAAGGGGGGTGTAGAGAGGGATTTGGGGAGTGAGAGTCTGGTTCCAAGAGGGACGCTGGGCCAGAAAGGTCAAATTTGGGGCAGACGAGGAAGTCGGCTTGCCATGACTCTGTGGGCTCAGTAAGGAAAGGGTGCATTCCTAGGGGAATCCTAGGGTGGGGCCCATGCACTTAGCCAAACCTCTCCTCCACCCAGTTTTTGCTTTCCTACTGGGTCCTACTCACTAGCCCTGATTCCCCATTCCCCCTGGGGAGACCAGAGCGAGATAAACAGAAGGGCAGTCCGTCTCTCCAGACCAGCCCCAAAGGAGTTCAGACAGGGGGAATGCCCTCCTCCACCCAGATGGCTCCGGCCTTCCCCCTCCTGGAGGCCCGGGTAGGCCCCCGCTCAAGCATCCTCTCTGTACATCTGGCAGACATGTGCTCAGAGAGCAGGACTACAGCTCCTGGAAGCAGAGACTTACTACCAGGAAATTCAGTCTTCACGTGCACACTGCAAAAACCATCTGTGTGTCTCCGCTTGTTCACAAATCTTTATTGTATGCTTACTGTGCCTAGTCCTGTGCTAGGCACTGTCCAATATAAAGCGGTATAAGGTATGGAGTTTTCAGAAGGACAGGAGAAAGGAGACATGACCAAATGCCCATCTTACTGCACTAAACTAACCCATGCTCCATGGTGCTCTCCTGGACAGCAGATGGCGAACAGCAAAAAGGACCGCCGTTGGTAAGTGCAATGGGACTTAGGCGAGAGGGAAATTTCTAGGTGAGTTCTGAGAAAGAGCAAACTGAGGCAAGGCAAAGGTGAGGGACTAGGAAAGTAACAGAAGGAGCTGTGCAGAAGGGCCGTTAGGAAGGCTGGCTGAGCAGGGCTGAAGGAAAGGCTGCTGGAAAGCAAGGGAGGAACCTGTTGTCCACACCTTTTTGTGACTGCCCCTCTCCACCCCACCCCGCGCCACCCTCCACCCAGCCTAGGACCAGCAGGCCCATGTATCTCCTGCGTGGGCTCCTTTGCATTCCATCACCCCTATTCCCTCGTCTCTGCCTCTCTCCTTACCCTGCTCCAACTTCTGTCTGCTCTCCACCACTCTCACATCTCCCCTAGTAAAGGCATTAACGCAATATGTGAAGGGGCCCTGCTCCCCCCTTCCAGATCTTTTCAAGAGCAGGGATGAACCCTCCCCATTCACCCACCCCCAAGGGCCAGGGCTTCGGACCTAGTAGTAATCCTCGCCCTCTTCGCTCTCAGCCTCTTCCTCAGGAACCAGGTGCTGGGATGGTAGCTGGGCGATGCCTGTGGAGTTCAGCTGGTCTACACACACATGTGGACAAAGGAGAAGGACAGGGAAGAGAGGCTGTCAGTGTCCACGTATCCCAGTCTGTGAGAAAGCCATGCTTGCATGTGTGCTCACATGCACATACACACATGGATACACACTCAAGGGCCCGAATCCACCACCATCCCCTCCTGCCTCCAGAACCCAGGGCTCCTCATCCGCCTTACCAGGTGTGAGTACAGTCAGGCTAGCCGGGGCCTCCACCTGGCCCAGGGCATTGCGGGCCAGGCAGCGGTAGGTACCCTCATCGCTGGGACGAACAGCCTGAATCTGCAGCCAGCTTGTCACCTCAAACCGCTGGGGTCCACCCCTAAACTGTAACCAGAGGAGGAGTCAGCAGGGTCCCTGGAGGTGGGCCCCGGGCTGCCCCTGGGGAAGCTCTGCTCCCAGCCCTACCTGCACGGAGATGTGGGGGTCATCTCCCGGCAGCTGAATGTCCAAGCCGTCCTTCCTCCACTCGATGGAGGCCATGGGGTAGGCAAACACCTCACAGCCGAAGATCACGTCCTTCCCTGTCACGTTCCAAATGTCGTAGGGGTGCAACACGATCTGGGGCTCTGGGGAGGGAGGGGGAGGCCTGAGAACAGGATGGCACATCTGGTCCCGCGAGGATCCCATGTATACAAACCTTTGTGAACGTGTTTGTGTGTGTGTATGTGTGGGGGGAGACACAATGTGTGCCGAGGTACATACACCTCCATGAACACCACGTGACACAAACACTAATGTGGAGGCAGGTACACAGGAGTGCAGACAGAGATGTGGACACGTACCTGCAAACAAGATGCGCAAACGAGCACGCGCAGGCGCACACATCCAAACCTCAGCTCGGCAGCCACACTCTGTCCCTGATTGCTCCCCTGTCCTCAGTCCACCCTCTAGGCCCCCATCCCAGCTTTGTAACCAACACTTCCCTCTTCCACCCTCCCCCTTTTCCTACCCAGGTCTGGTTGCCAAAGGCCCCAAAAGCTGCCCTTCCCCCTCCTCACCGTGGGGGCAGTGGGAGAGGCGTCCCAAAGGCGAAGGCAGAGAACCTGAAACCAGCCAGCCGGCGGCAGGCAGAAAGCCTGGAGCGCCAGAAAGCGGGACCCCCGCGGCGGGTTTGTTTTCCTGGCAGCCTCAGCCCGGCCAGACCCATCAAAGGGGCTCCGGAAGTGAAAGTTACTCCGGCCGCCAAATAAAACCTGAGACTTGAATGGCCCCGAGCGCCCTAGCACGGGGGGAGGGGCGAAGTGCCCCCTCCTCCACTAAATCCCTTGGCACAGAGCGCGGTTGGGCTGGGGACGTGGGGGAGCCTGGGGTAACAGCTTGCAATCCGAGCACAAATGAGACCTGATTTCATCACAGGCACCCGAGCCTGCCTGCCCGGCTCCAGCGGGCTGGGGGGAAAGTCTGGGAGTCTCCACGTTCCCGGTTTTAAGGCCAACAAGTGGCTCTGTGCCTGCTCCCTCAGAGAGCGGGAGGGTCTGGAACCTCCAGGCGTGGGGGCCTCCGCGGACCCGCGGGGAGAATGGGCCCTATTACTGGCCTCGGGGCCTGGGCCGTCTCACGCCGCAGGCCAGGAACCCGGGCCGTAGGGGGGTCGGGGGGGAGAACTGCCTCCAGCCGGCGGGAGACCCGTACCCGATTCGCAGGGCCCCGGGTGCGCGGCGGTGAGGTTGGCGTCGGGCCGAGCGAGGGCCGCCTCCTGCAGCCGGCAGGCCTGCGCGTAGGTGCGGCCGTCGGAGCCGCAGAGCGGGCGCTGCGCGCGGCACACGCACAGCGGCTCGGGCACCTCCCCGCGGCTCAGGTCACCGCCCGCGTCCAGCCGGCACTCGAGCTGCTCGCCGCAGCGCCCGTAGAAGTGGGCGCTGGGGTCCAGGTCGCAGAGCTGGCCCTCGAGGTTGGCGCACTCCCAGCAGCAGCCGCACGCGTCCAGCACGCGGCCGGCCAGGCAGCCCCGCGGCGCCGCACACTCCTCGGCGCGGCAGGGCGCGCAGCCGTCGCCCTCGGCCAGCAGCCGCAGCCAGCCGCGCCGCAGGTAGTCCGGGCCGGGCGGCGGCCGCGCGTCCGTGGGCAGCGGCGTCCGCAGCACCAGCAGCAGCGGCAGGGGCGGCAGCAGCAGCAGGGGCAGCGCCAAGGGAGCTGCGAGCGGCCGTGGCATGGCTGGCTGGAAGCCCCGCGAGCACCGGCGGCATCAGCGGGCTCCTGCACCCTGCCAGGGGGGAGGGAAGCCGGGACAGGAGGTCAGAAGCAGCCTCGCTGTTCCTCGAACCCAAGTTTGGCTCCAGCACGGTCCCCTCCAATGCTACCCTGCAGCCAAGTAGACCCTCAGCGCCGAGGTTCAAGGGTTATCCAGTTTCAGTGGGTAGTTGTTGATTGGGCCGTTCTTGGGGGGCATTGGGGAGAGGGGAGAGGATGGGGTGATAAAAGCTCAGGCGTGCGTGTGTGTACACACACACACACACACCACCACCACCACCACACACACACACACACCACCACCAACAAACACCATCCAACTGTGAAGCTTCCTGCCCTGGAATTGGATGGGAATGGATGGCCCCATATGAAGTGAAGAGTTTATTAATAAGGGGTGGGGGGTACAATAAGGGGAAGAGGGGTGTCCCGGGGTGCAGAGCGCTCACCTAGTGTCCGGGATTGAGTCCTTCAGAGCAGCCGTGACTCCAGTCCCACAGGGCAGACGGTGGAAATGAGGCGGCGGCGGAGAAGCCCCCGCAGGCAGGGCTCGCCCGCCACCTCCGCTCCGGCTGGAGGCTCCCTGAGCGCACGGACTTAGCCTCGGAGAGCAGCGCCCCCGCCTCCCTCCCCGCCCCTAGACGTCGCACCCCCCACCTCCCCACCCGCAAGCTACCCCCCGTTTCTGCAGCTGCCAGTGTTATGCGGCTGCACGGGATCCTCCTGGACCGCTGCCCTCTCGGCCTGGACCACAGTCACAGGGAAAACAGAGCGGCCGTAACCAGACACCAGCGCTGGGAGGCGGCCAGCGGCCGGGGGTGGGGTGGGGTGGGGTGGGGGGCGGTGTAGGGGGGCGGCTGCGAGGCTTGCAGTTGGCTGGTCGGCGAGGCCCAGGCCCATCTGACTTTGCAGCCCATGGGGTAGAGGTTCTGGTGCCATGGGGGTGGGGGGTTTGGGGGGGCCTCGTAACGTCGTCTCCCCGCAGCCCCCAAACCGGCTTCCCCGGGGGGGGGGGTGATGGGAGGCCTGTCCGTCCAGCTTCCTCACCACGGCGCCGGCCAGGGAGACGGGGCGCTGACATCAGCCTCCCCACATCTGGCCCGCGGCTGCCCCCCTACATCCGGCAGGTGCCTCAACCGCGGAGGAGCCCGGTGATTAGCGGTTCCCGCGCGGCCGCAGGCGGAGGAGGAGGGGGGCGGGGCGCCTCCGGGGTCGGGATTACAGGTTACGGCGGCGAAGCTCGCAGGGCCGGCGGCGAACGGTCTCCAGCCGCCACCGTGGCACTGTGGGCCGGGGACAGGGAGGGGAGCCTGGCTGGAGACCCGCCCGCCCGCCCAACCGGGGGTCTGCCAGGCCCCGCCCCGCCGGCTCCGGGCGGTGCACAGAGGCCGGGCCCACGTCCTGTTTCCCGGGACCCAAACGGAGGTCCGCAGGGGGAGGGATTGCATTTAGTCAGGCTCCGCCCGGAAGGCCCTGGCCTGGGCGGAGCGACGGGAGCCGGGGCCTCCCGCCGAACCCCGAAGTCCCGGGCAGGTCTGCGGCCCCGAGACCGCCCGGGCCGGGGGGGGGGGGGGGATCGGCTCCGCACGCGCACTAAGCGGCCCCGAGAGTCACGTTCCGGAGCGAGGTCGCAGGGACTCTCCCTCCCGGCCGGGGCTCGCCCCAGCCCGTCCGCTTAGGGGCTCCCCAGCGGCGCGCAGGCCACTCCTGGCCGGGAGGGCCCGACAAGGCGTGCGGAGGCCGGTACCTGCGCTCACACCGCTACCTGGTCTCAGACTCAGAAGCGAACCTCACGTGGGGACTCGGAACTGTCGCGAGAGTTAAAAACAGGAAGTCTAGACATTCAAAACAGGAAAAGCCCGCGCGGGTTTTAAACCGGAAAAGGGGTGGGCGGGGCCAGCCTTGGCTGGTACTTGTGGGTAATTCCTTACTTTTGGCCTCAGGGCTATTTAAGTGTGGATTTGGGGCAGAAGTGAGCTGTAGAACTGCCGGAACCCCTTTGGGGGTGCGGGGTGGGGAGAGATTGAAATTGCGGAGACGGTTAATGGAAGCCATTCGCCCAAGGAGACGCCTCTCGCTCTGACTTAACACAAAATGCTTTGAGAAGGAGATCGTTGCCCGGGATACCGAGCGGAAGCAGTCCGGTCTCTTAATGAATTGTTACCCGCGTCTAAGGCTTGGCGCCAGTGTTTAAACAACAGACTTTACAGACCTCGAAACTGCGCACTTTATTGTAGCCGGCTGTTCACTTTCAGTCTTTGCTCCAAACGCCTGGTCTTAGGAATCGTGTCTAACTCACCACTGTATCTTGAGAGCCTAGCCCCGCACCTGACAGCCCAGAAAGTTCTTGGTAAATATTGGTGGCTTAAATGTGAACGACTTCCGGAGTGTGAAAGTCAAGGTTAACCTTGGATTTTCTGTGTCACTGATGACCACCGGATAGACAGGGACCGAGCGCCCTCTGGCGGGCTTGCGGTTAGCGACGAGGACATCATCTTGCATACAGTAAACACCAAAGATGTTGAGTAAATAGGAAATCTGTTTTCAAGTAGAGATTTTGTCCCAGGAAAACACCACACGTTGTGGAAATACTTTTAGAAAGGGAATTATTTGCTTAAGATACGATTCAAAAGTTTAGATACGTTCTCAGATCCTCATTATCTCTCACTGTCCATTAAGGCTCCAAAACACATTCAGTAACATCTGTTTGCATCATAAAGTTACTAAACATTTTGCGTATTCATATTTTGAGAATGTTGAGTCGGTTTGACCGGGTCATGCAAAATTGTTGGGCCACAGAGAAAGGATTCTGTAAACTAGACGATGTAAGTACTGCAAGGAGGGAAGCCAGATGGCAGTGTCCTTTGAGTGTCTACATGTGGGAGAGTAGATTCAGACTTAAAACTAGAGGATGAAGGTAACAGATGGTCTTGCCTCTCTCCCCTCCACACCCTTTCCTGTAGATGCTTGGACTGAAAAAGGAGTGAGGTATAGAGTGTAGTTTGCTTTCCACTGTGAATCATAACCTGGAGTTCACAGGTTTTCATACCTGCGCTTTTTTTTAGCTACTGAAATATGACAGATTGAAATGGGTCCTGTACAAATGAACAATATAAGATAAAACAAGGCATAAAGAATCAGTGTGTAAGTTGGTAAGAGATTACTTGGGAGGATCCACACATTCTAACCTGTCACTTCATGAGCCCTGCTTTGATTCAGCTAGTGAAAATAGTGGGATTGCAACTTTGAGGAAGAAGCAGAAGTGAAATAAATGGTCTAGATTGGCCCATTAGAAATGGATACAGAGGAACTGTGCTTCCTCTGAATATAAGAATCAGTTAAGTCAAAAAACAAAAGGGCTCAACTAGATAATTAAGACAGAATGCCTTGTAGCTTCCTACTATGACAAATAGTTGAATTCAGTCAAAGTGAAAAATACTAGTATGTGTAGGAAAATAAGGTTAAGTGAAAAGGAGAAGTATATGGATATTGTTTACAACCATGTAAATATTTATCATATATATCATCAATAAGGACCCTAAGAGAATTTGGAATGAGGCATATGGTTGAGTATAATATTCACTATTATTTTGTAAAATTATTTTTCATAATAAAGTAGATGATGTTTTATAGGTAAATTAGGATGTTGAGATAAATGTAGAAAGTTGGAACAGCCAGGTAGCAGATAAGCATTATAATTCAGCTATATGTTGCTAAATGAAAGCTGGGATACCCTGGAGACTAACTCTCTGGAATACCTAGGCATTAAGTTGAACAAACTTTAAAACATGCATGAAGAAATCAGGTAAAAATTTCCTCAGTTTACTTTTCTTATATCCCAGGAGGCAGCTTCCCCCTTCACCCCCAGTTTCCCATTCACCTTTGAGATGGAGACTTGTAGATCCATCTGACCTAATTACTTGGTGAAATTTTGTATTAATAAACTTAAAAAGGATGTTTATATCATTTAGACTCTACATTCCATTTTGAACTAAAACAGACAAGCAGAAAAGTGCACAAAATTGCTTTATAGCTCAATTAATCATTACAAATGGACACTCGATTTAAAAAATAAAAATACTGTAAGGAGCCTCTAGGACAACTTCAAGCATACCAACATTTGCATCAAGGGGGTACCAGCAGGCAAAGAGAGCAAGAAACTGAAAACCTATTTGAAAAAAATGACAGAAAACTTTCCTAACTTGGTGAAGGACATAGACATACAAATCCAAGAATCACATAGTCCCAAACAAGCTGAACCCAAAGAGGCCCACAGAAGACACATCATAATTAAAATGCAAAAAGTTAAAGAATCTTAAAAGCAGCAAGAGAAAAGCAGTTTGTTATCTACAAGGAAGCCCCTATAAAACTGTTAGCTGATTTCTCAGTAGAAACTTTGCAGGCCAAGTGGAAGTAGCAAGAAAAATTCAAAGTGATGAAAAGTAAGGACCTACAACCAAGATTACCCAGCAAAGCTATTGTTTAGAACTGAAAAATGTATAAGGAGTTTCCTAGACAATAAATAAAGGAGTTTGTCACTATCAAAGAAGAAATAATGAATAGCTGAAGCCGGTTTGGCTCAGTAGGCCTGCGGACTGAAAGGTCCCAGGTTCGATTCAGGTCAAGGGTATATATCTTGGTTGCAGGCACATCCCCAGTGGGGGGCGTGCAGGAGGCAGCTGATCGATGTCTCTCTCTCATCAATGTTTCTGACTGTCTCTCTCCCTTTCTCTCTGAAAAATCAATAAAATATTTTTTAAAAATAATAAAATGGCAATAAATACTTATCTATCAACAATTGAATCTAAAAATCAAGTAGAACAGAAATAGACTTATAGATACAGAGAATGCTTTGATGGTTGCTAGATGGAAGGAGGTTGAGGGTATGGATGCAAAAGGTGAAGGGATTAAGAACTACAAATTGGTTGTTATAGAATAGTCATGTGGATGGAAAGAACAGCATAGGACGCTAGCTGGTTTGGCTCAGTAGATGAGTGTTGACCTGCAGACTGGGTTTAATTCCAGTCAAGGGTACATGCAGGGATTGTGGGCTCAGTCCTTAGTGGGCGACATACAGGAGGCAGCCAATCAATGACTCTCATTGAAGTTCTATCTCCCTTTCTGAAATCGATAAATACATATATATAAATTATTTTTAAAGCCTGGAAATATTCTCTTTTAAAAAAAAGAACAGCATAAGAAGTATATTCTAATAACTACATATGGTGTCAGATAGGTATGATATTTCTCAGGATGATCACTTAGTAAGTTATATAATGTCTAATCACTATGGTGTACACCTAAAACTAATATAATATTGTATGTCAACTGTAATTGTTTTTATTTTTATTTTTTTAAATATATATATTTTATTGATTTTTTACAGAGAGGGAGAGAGATAGAAAGCTAGAAACATCGATGAGAGAAACATTGATTAGCAGCCTCTTGCACACCCCTACTGAGGATGTGCCCGCAACCGGAATCGAACCCAGGACCCTTAAGTCAGCAGGCCGACGCTCTATCCACTGAGCCAAACCGGTTTCGGCTGTAATTGTTTTTAAAAATGATTTTTTTTAAATGAAAGGAGGGAGACTTACATACTATGTAATACAAAAGGGGAATAAAAAAAGAAAATAAATCTTTAAATTAGGAGTTGAGATCTCCAGGATCCTGGGACTTGACTGGCTTTTTCAATGCCCTCTACAATATTTTAAAAGAATTTAGATTTGCCCAGGCCAGTTTGGTTCATTGGATAGAACATCGGCCTTCGGACTGAAGGGTCCCAGGTTTGATTCCGGTCAAAGGCACGTCGCTTGGTTGCAGGCTCCTCCCCAGCGTGGGCCCTGCTCAGGGCTTGTGCAGGAGGCAACCAATCAATGTGCTTTCCACAAACTAATATTTCTGTCTTTCCCTCTATCTTCCACTATCTCTAAAAATCAATGGGAAAATTTCCCTAGGTGAGGATTTAAAAAAAAACAAAAACAAAAAAGAATTTGGATCTATCAACAGAGAGAAGGTTGCCATGACCCAGGACTTGTGCTTTGGTAGCTACCAAATACTAACACTGGGCACTGTGGGCAGAGCAAGCAGCATGTGCAGTGGATGGCAGCTAAAAGAGCCCATGGTCTAAGGGCCTCTTAGGAGAAGTTCTTATTTGAATAGAATCCAGGCTTCTAACTAGTTTTGCCAGCAGCCGTGACATATCAGCACCTCAGTTTTCTGAAAAACAAAGGGTGAATTCTGCCTTCAGACATCTTGTAGTTGGCAGTGTTTTAAATTTTTTACTTACTTGCCAAACATTTAAATTGTATGAAATTTTATAGAAAAATCCAGAATTTGGGGCCAGAGTTATCAAGCCAGGATGTTCAGAGAGGCCTTGGAGAGAACCCCCAGCTGCTCCTGATGCTGAGATAGGGAAGTGAGAGGTAGGAGAAGTCAGAGCTCATGTCTAAGCTGCCAAATTTTCTTATAAAAATAAAAATCAGGAATCTGATCTGCCTAGCAACCATGGAAGATGTACTGGTTGCTGTTTTAGGTGGGGCTGGCACTATCCAGCTTACCACAGTCCTGACCTGGCCTAGTTCCCTCATTTAGGATTCCTGCCTGCTCCTGCAGCCTTTGAGTTTATGATCCTTGAATTAGGCGATTCCTTCAGCTCTAACATGCAATAATAACAATAATAGCTACTACTCATCAAATGGCTCCAGTGTGCCAACCACTGTGGCAGGCAATTTACATACATTATCCTATTTTAAACTTACAAAGGTAACATTATGAACTTTATTTTAAATATATTTTTTAAATATATTTTTACTGATTTCAGAGAGGAAGGGAGGAGAGAGATAGAAACATCAATGATGAGAATCATTGATCAGCTGCCTCCTGCACACTCTCTACTGGGGATGGAGCCTGAAAGCCAGGCATGTGCCCTTGACCGGAATTGAACCTGGACCCTTCAGCCCCCAGGCCGATACTCTTATCTACTGAGCCCAACTGGTTAGGGGGAACCTTATTTTCTTAAATGAGAAAACTGAGGTTCAGACCTGTAGGTAAGTTTGCCTCCTGTCACACTGGTAAGAAACAGAGGCAAGATTTAAACCTGGGCTGCCTAGGTCCAAGTACAGATTCTAATCATTACACTAGTCTAACACTATCACTGCTTGTCAGCCTAACTTCAGTGCAACTGAAGCCAGGACTGCAGCTGGTGCTTTATAAATTTAAATACCGCAGATTCAGGAGCCAAGCAGGATTGAGGGTCCAATTCCGGTCAAGGCACGTACCTCGGTTGCAGGTGGGATCCCTGGCCCTGGTCAGGAGCATGAGGTAGGGGAGGCAACCAATTGATATGTCTCTCTCACATCGATGTTTTTCTGTCTCTCCCCCTCCCACTCTCTAAAAAATCAATGTTAAAATATATCTTTGGGTGAGAATTAACAATTTTTAAAAAGAAAGGAGAGATGCCATGGGACTATAGCAGTGGTTCTCAACCTTCCTAAGGCCACGACCCTTGCATACAGTTCCTCATGTGGTGGTGACCCCCAACCATGAAATTTTGCTACTGTTATGCATCGTGATGTAAATATCTGCATTTTCCGATGGTCTTAGGCGACCCCTGTGAAAGGGTCGTTCGACCCCCAAAGGGGTCGCGACCCACGGGTTGAGAACCGCTGGACTATAGGGTTGGCCATGGGCGCTGGCAGGTGAGTCCCCTGTGGGGCGAGGATGTTTGGGAGGCCTTGTGGGGAACCTCCAGCGGCTCCTAGTGCTGAGACAGGCAGGTGGCGGTGAGAGCAGTGAGGCTAATATCCTTTGCCGGCGTTGGCAGGAACTCTCCTGGTCATGGAGGTTTGGGGATGTGGAGAGTTGGAAATCAGGTGACTCTGAGCTGGGAGGGTTTTTTGGGGGGGCGGTTTTAGCCTCTGAGCAGGAGGCCTCGGTGTCCCACCCCAGCCTTCCTTATTCTTGACTCTCCCCTCCTTGCCTGGGGCTGTGCCATGGCCAGCCAACTTCCTTTGCCGGAGGCAGCTCAGCTCCCTCACAGGGAACAATCTGGTCTCAGCTCTTCTTAGGTTCATAAACACAGCAGTTTCCCCGAGACCTCGGGGCCACGTCAGCAGGGAAAGGAGAAAGAGCTAGTCCAGAGGCCCTTCACCTTGGCCAGGAGGCTCAGACAGATCCTGCTTGCCTGATTGGCTCCGTTGGGCGGAAAGGAGGATGAGGAGCCGTCAGGGGGTGAGGGCACCACGCGGTTCTGAGGTTCAGTCAGATGCATGACCTGGAGCCCAGAACCCGGAGCCTTGGCTGGGATCCCGCATCCCAGGCCTGGAGCGTCCCCTGCGGTCCCGACACCACCTCGGGCACCTGGCAGCGGCCGGGCGAGGGGGCCGCCGAGGGAGCCCCAGCCCACCTGTGTGAGGGCACTCCGCCCGGGGAGGAGGGGCGGGAGTCCGAGGTAGGTCGGATTCCCAGCCAGCTCTCTCCTCACAGGAGGCGGCCCATTATCCGGCGTCGTTAAAGAGCAATTAGATGGAAATTAAGCCGAGAACAAGTATTGATTATCTCATTAAGGCCGGGGGAGCCCTCTCAGTTGGTGAGAGTTTACCAACGCTCACCCCATTATCTGCAAGGTGAAAGCCTGCGGTCATCAAAACCCAGTGAAGTATCGATCTTACCCTCATCCCCAAACC
>PVJN01036144.1:0-21675 GCA_004026805.1 Lasiurus borealis | reverse complement strand
CTGATAATTCTCAGGGGGAAAGGGGTGAGGGGTGTACAGGGAGAGACTGGACAAAAATCATATACCTATGGATGAGGTCAATGGGAGGGTGGTAAGGGTAGAGGGGAGGGTGGGAGCTGGTTGGAGGGGAGCTATGGAGGGGAAAAAAGAGAAACAAATGTAATAATCTGAATAATAAAGGTTTAATTAAAAAAAATAAAGAAGTCATATCACGACTGATGGGAGGGTCAGAGATGTAGAATTGGCTGGTCCCACACCCACATGTGGTGGATAAAAATTGGGAGGAATATCTCAGCTGCAGAGGTCCAGCCTGAAGAGTGAGGGGTCTCAGCACCTCATCAGGCCCCCTATCCAAGGATTCCAGTGCCATGAAGAGAAGTTCCCATAACTACTGGTTATAAAAACCAGTGGGGATTGAGACAGAGTGAGACAGGGCTGCTGGAGTCCCAGGAATTATTTTTAAAGGACCTGCACATGGACTTACTGGATTTGTTTCTACTTAGCTCCAGCACTGGGGAGTAGCTTCAAAGACACCAGAGACATATGGAAAGGAATTGAATTGTCTGGTATCAGGGTGAGAGCTGAGGTGCCAGACAGAAATAATGGCAGAAGCACTCTTCACTTAATAAGTCCATCCTCCACAGAGCCATTAGGCCGGACCATATCTGATACTCTACCAACCAGCTCACACTGTTTGCCCCACCCTGGTGATTTCTTGGGCCCAAGCTGTTTCCAATGACTTTCCATATGAATGACTTACCTTGCCTCCTGCTCCAGATTTCCCTAAAATCTCTCAAAACAAACATCTGTCCTTGACGTGCCCCAGGCCTTTTGGCAAGTGGCCTCAGGCCCAGCACTAGCAGCAGCCGGCCTTGGTTCATAGTTTGACTTCTCTTGGCATCTCCAAGTCCAGCACAAGTACCAATAATCTGCAGATTGCTTTGTAGCTGTTGCTGAGTGGCCCTGGGAAGAACACAAGCAGTAGCTGACCTTGGCCTATATCTCCTGGGAAGCCCCAGAGCCATCACAGGCAGTGAACAGCTTTAGACTACATCAAAGCACCACCACCCAACCCCCTCCACAAGTGACACACTCAAGGGCCAGACTCAGTGAGCATCAGAGCCCCACTGTAGTAACTCTTGCCCTGTGAGGTGGGCCCCTGAACAGATGATCCTCCAGGGTAGTCAGAAGTCAGTGGTCAGTGGTTGCAGCCAATCCTTGAAGCTGATTGGCCTGGGGGAACCGCTGAAGAACCAACAATAATCAAAGCCCAACTATAAAAGAAGGGTGTACAAACCCAACACAGGGGGTACACCTCGAGTGCCCAGCGTGGGTGATTGGAGAGTCTGTGCCACTGGACCCTATAAAGCATCTATTATATTAGGCCACTTTACCAAGCCTGGGAGATGTAGCAGCTCTACTTAATACATAAAAACAAACATAGGGAGGATGCCAAAATGAGGAAACAAAGAAATGTATCCCAAATAAAATAATGGAACAAAACTCCAGAGGAAGAACTAAACAAAATGGAGACAAGCAATCTACAGATGCAAAGTTTAAAACACTGGTTATAAGGATGCTCAATGAACTTAGTGAGAACTTCAACAGAACTCCAATAAAGAAGGACCAATCAGAAATGAAGGACACACTAACTGAAATGAAGAATAATTTATAGGAACTCAATGGTAGAGCACATGAAACTGAGAATCAAGTCAGAAATTTGGAATTTAAGGAAGCAAAAACCACTCAACCAGAAGAGCTAAAAGAAAAAAGAATCTCCCCCTAAATAAAGATAGTGTAAGGAGCCTCTGGGATAACTTCAAGCACACCAACATTCACAGCATGGGGGTGCCAGAAGAAGAAGAGCGAGAGTAAGAAATGGAAAACCTATTTGAAAAAATAATGACAGAAAGCTTCCCTAATGTGTTGAAGGAAATACACATAATTCCAGGAGGCACAGAGTCTCAACAAGATAAACCCAAAGAGGCCCACACCAAGACACATCATAATTATTATGCAAACAATTAAAGATAAAGAGAGGATCTTAAAAGAAGCAAAAAAAAAAATACCTACAAGGGAGCCCCCATAAGACTATCAGATGATTTTTCAACAGAAACATTGCAAGCAAGAAGGGAACAGCAAGAAATATTTAAAGTGATGAAGAGCAGGGATCTACAACCAAGATTACTCTACTCTGCAATGCTATCATTTAGAATCGAAAAAACGATCAAGATCTCAGATAAGAAAAAGCTAAAGGTGTTCATCACAACCAAAAGTGTATTATATGAAATGTTAAAGTATATTATATGAAATGTTAAAGAGTCTTCAAGAAGAAGAAGAAAAAGAAGACTATTAAATTTTGAACAATAAAATGGCAATAAATACATATCTATCAACAATTTAATCTAAAAACCAAATAAATAAACAAATATAACAGAAACATACTCATAGATATAGAGAACATTTTGACAGTTTCCAGATGGCACAGGGATTGAGACATAGGTAAACAAGTGAAGGGATTAAGAAGTATAAATTAGTTGTTACTATATCTTCTCAGGAGATATAGTCATGGAGGTATAATGTACGGCATAGGGAATATAGTCCATGATATTCTATAACTATGTATGTATGGTGTCAGATGGATTCAAGATTTAGTGGGATGATCTCCTACTACATTATGAAACATCTAATCACTGGGGTATACACCTGAAACTACATAATAATATCAACTATAATTTAAAAATTTAAAAATGATTTTAAAAAAAGATGCCAAGCCGTTCAAGGATGCCTGATTAGTTTTGCAGAGGGAAGAATCTAGTGTTACCACTTTTTCATGTCTTAGATTTAACATGTCTCCTTGTAGCACAAGCTCTCTTGTCCCATATCATGAATCACAATGTGAGTTGAGTTCCCAGCTGAAAATCAGTGTGTAACTGAGTCATGTTCCATTTCCAACTTATAGGTGTGGTCTCTAAGGAGAGAACTGAAAATGATTTTATGGATTTCAATATAGTATAGTGTTGATTTTTTTCCTCTTAGAGCTAACAGCAACTACAGATTACATTGCCATCTCAAAGGAAGGGAGCAGTAAGAATCAGGAAGACAGTCCCCTGCAAACTTCTGACTGGACTTGAAACTTCTGATTTATTGTCCTACTGAGCAATGGTATAGGAGGAGGAGGAGACAGAAATCATTATGTACAGATTCAAAGGAGACCTTGGGAATGATACTGCACAATGATATCTATCACCTAATTCCTAGGCAACACTGCTACCAAATATCATAAATAATACCAAGAAAGTGTTAATAAATACTGGAGTGCCAACTCACCTGGCAAAAAAGGTGTCAGTTTACTTTGGTTTTATCAGCATAAAGAAAACTGCAAAATGATTAACTCACATGACTCCTTTTCTGTCTCTGCTAATAAAAATGGTTTTATTACAACACTGACTGTATTTTAAGGAGTAAGTAATGATGGGTGGACTGATTAATACTGAGGACTGGATTGGGTAATGTAACATCTACTGTTACAAAATGACAGCTACTTGTTTATTTTGATGTGTCTTCCCTGGTAGGTTCCAAATTCTCTTCAGTTTTGGACACTTTTTTATTCATCTTTATATGGCAGACCCTTATGTACAATAAGGATTAAATAAACGTTTTATTTTAAAAAGCGATACATTTGTAGACGGTGCTAATTGTTTGCCTGCATATATATTGTTGTAACAACTGATGTCTTGAAAAATCAAAATAATGCATACCGAGCTTTCCAAAGCATGGGCATTCTTCAAGTTCCATATAAGATAGATTGTCCAAAGATGTGCCTTCTGGCTCTGGTAACACTGGGGGACAATGCCAAGACAAAATAAAGGCAAAAGTCCTTCCAAATACTGAATGTTTATGGGCAGGGTTCCTTATATACTCAGTCCATTCATTTATTATGTTTAGAAGTCTGTTAAGGATTTTCTAAGAAAGGGATTCCTATACTTCGCATAATGTGTTCTTTTTCATTGCAAACATATAAGGCCCTCTGGGCCAATCTCTAAATGTTTTAACCTTTGGTTATGCACACAAAATTTTAGGGCTACACACCTTGAAAGTAGCAGAGGCTCTTCACATTGTGGATGAAAGGTCTTTGGAAGGTCTCAAATAAAGAGGGATTAGGCATGAATAATCAATGGATGCATTTAATTAGAAAGGGACGAAAGAAGAGGAAGGAAAAGAGGATCGTGTTCTAATGATATGCCATGTGGGAGAAGATTTTTAATCATAAAAAACATAGCCTTTTACATTCACTTTAAAAAATATATATATTTTATTGATTTTTTACAGAAAAGAAGGGAGAGGGATAGAGAGTTAGAAACATCGATGAGAGAGAGACATCCATCAGCCGCCTCCTGCATGCCCCCTACTGGGGATGTGCCTGCAACCAGGATACATGCCCTCAACCGGAATCGAACCTGGGACCTTTCAGTCCGCAGGCCGACGCTCTATCCACTGAGCCAAACCGGTTTGGGCTATATTCACTTTTTATGTGACTTCCAAAAGTGCCAAGAAGGAGCTAAGACATATCTTTACTTCATTTCAAGATTAAGAAACTGAAGCACAAATTAAATAAGTGTTTAGCCAAAATTCAAGTTCCCCCAAATCCTGCTTATACACTACTCTTGGAATCTACCTCTATCTTTGGTTGTAGGTAGAATTAAGATTCTAAATGTATATTTTAATACATGAAACATTTTCAAGTTTCAGAATTTAAATGGTCTACAATAAAATTCTCTCTTTTAAAAAAATCTCTGTCCATCAGTCATCCTGTTCACTTCCCCAGAGGCAGTGTTACCAGTTTTATTTTATTTTTCAATTACAGTTGAAATTCAATATTGTTCTGTATTAGTTTCAGGTGTACAGCATAGTGGTAAGATAATTATGTAATTTACAAAGTGATTCCTCGATAACTCTAGTATCCATATAGCACCAAAATAGTCGTTACAATATTATTAACACTATTTTCTATGCTGTAATTTACATCCCAATTACTATTTTAACTATCAATTTATAACTCTCAATCCCTTCACCTTTTTCACCCAGCCCCCAAAGAAGTTTCTTGAGGACCCTTCCTGAGATATTTAATACTCATAAGAGAAAATGCACATGTGCACACAAAGATGTTCAACTTTACACAAGTGACAACATACTATACATATTAGTCTCTCCCCTCTTTGAGTGTAAGTACATTATGAATATTTTCATACATGACCTTCTTCACCACCTTTTCTTTTTAAAAAATCTTTATTGTTGAAAGTATTAGATAAGTCCCCCTTTTCCTTCCATTAGCCTCTTCTAGTCCACCCCCATCCCTCACCCCAAGCCTTCACCATCCTATTGTCTGTGTCCATGGGCTCTGCATATATGCATATAATTTCTTTGGTTGATTCTTTCCCACACAGCCACCACTGCCTTCCTTTTGAGAGTCCATGTTTCCATGTCCAGGATCCAATCCATTCATCATTTAATTTTGTTTATTAGAGATCATGTGATACCTATCTTTCTCTGACTGGCTTATTTTGCTTAGCATAATACTCTTTAAGTCCCTTCATAATGTCTCAAAGGGTAAGAAATTCTTCTTTTTAACAGCTGCATAGTATTCCATGGTGTAAATGTACCATGGCTTTTTTATCCACTCATCTATTGATGGCCACTTGAGTTGTTTCCAGATCTTAGCTAGTGTAAATTGTGCTGCCATTATATAGGCGGTCCATAACTTTTTCTGCTTGGTGTTTAGTATTTCTTAGGATATATTCCTAGTAGTATGATCACTGGGTCAAATGGAAGTTCTATATTTAATTTTTGGAATTTTAATTATGATGCATCTGGGCATTGGCCTGTTTGGGTTCTTCTTGCTTGAGATACTCTGTGCCTCCTAAACTTGTGTGACTTTTTCTTTCACCAGGTTAGGGAATTTTTCTGCCATTATTTCTTCATATTCTCTACCACTTGCTCACTTTCTTCACCTTCTGGTACTCCTATGATATGAATATTGTTATGTTCTACAGCTCCCTTAATTTGTCCTCCTGTTTATTTATTTATTTATTTATTCTTTTTGGTTCTCTGATGGAGTGATTTTTTTTTATCTGTCTTATAATTCACTGATCCAATCCCTGTCTTCCCCTATTCTACTGTGAATTCCTTCCTTCCACTGTGTTCTTTATTAGTGCTATGTCATTCTTCCTAGTTACTATATCTTTTATCAGGCTGTTTACAATCTTTGCCATAATTATTCTGAATTCTATGTCTGACAAATTTTATTTTGTTTTTTTGTTAATTCTCACTTGAGGATGTTTTTTCCATTGATTTTTAGAGAGTAGAAGAGAGATGGAAAGACAAACATCAATGTGAGAGAAACACATTGATTGGTTGACTCCTGCATGAGCCCTGACCAAAGCTTGGGCCGAGCCTGCAACCAAGGTATGTGCCCTTGACCAGAATCGAACCTAAGACCCTTTGGTCTGCAGGCAGATGGTCTATCCACTGAGCCAAACTGTCTAGGGCTCTGAAAATTTTCTTATCTCCATTTAATTTAGCTCTTCTTCTGGAGAATTCTCTTATTCTTTAATTTGGGGCTTTTGTGTGTGTCCCCATTTTGGATGCTTTTTTATTATTCTGAACTTTAAGTCTGATAAATTTCTTTTTTTTAGGTAGATCTGCTGTCTCCCAATCTCTAGTGCATGTCAGATGCTGTTTCTGAGTGGCCCTGAGTACCCTCTTTGGAGATATCAGCAGTCCACAGTTTGTGGATCTCTCTGCTGGGGCTGGGAGCAACTCCTATACGTCTTAATTTTTTTGGCTGGAGGAGGAAGAAAACTCTCTCTCTTTCTTCTTGCCTTAACTATAATTAACTCTTTCCTCAGATCCCCCTACTCCTCCCTTTTAGTTAATTTTTGTAGCGGCTGCCAGATCTCCCACACAGTGTGATCCATGAACCCAAGCAGTGAGTAGGCATTTCAATCTCTTATCAATGCTGCTCCCAGTCATTATTTTTTATCCTCTAGTGAAATATCATTCTCCTTGGAGATTCACTACAATAAATATTTCATCCTCAATCCCTTTTAATTTTGTCCAATCCACTTGCCACATGAGTATCTGTTCCCTTGCCAAAAAGCTGGACTCCCAGTCTTCTTCCCCTATCATAATTCTAGATTTTAACATTTGTGGACATAACTTATCTGACCTAATGGTTCTGCAATTCCTTTAGCTTCCTATTTAAGAGCTCATGCGCTGAATCCTGTCATGGTTTAGAAATTGCTCCACTTTAGCTCCCCATTTTCTGACCACAGCTTCATTCTTTGTATCTTTTTCACTCCCTTATTTCTACCTGGTAGCTTTACTTTGTTAACAAATTTTAAAAATATTCACTCACAATGGTTCCACGCACATTTATGGTCTCCACATTTGGTTGGCCTTCCCTTAAACCTTCCTGTTATTTTACTTGGTCTTAGTCATCTCTCTTTTCCATTCCCACAAAGACTGTTCCAAATATCAACACTTATCCAAGTCCTTCCTCCAAACAGCTGCTTATTTTATTCCCAGCAGATGACCTTGCCTTTACATCAGTGCTAAAATTGAGGTTATCAGAGGGGTCTCATTCATTTTCTCTGTAAACATTTCTATATTCATTGGTTTTTACTTTCTTTCCTAACATATAAGTATGCAATGTCCATTAAACAACTCCTATACATCTTAATTATGCAATGTCCCTTACCAGTTCAAGGCCAACGCATGCAAGTGACCCAACTCAATCTCGCCCTGTTTTTGCTATGTCCTTGCTCTGTAGGCATCTCTTTCTGAACCTCTTTATTGGATTCTTACCTCAGACTAGAACATTTGAAGAGCTTTTCATTTTAAAAGGTATTTATACCTGCATCTTATGCAATTAACCTCTATTCATATACTTTAAGAACTTCTGAAAGTGTAGAAAAAATTGATTTCTTGGGCTTTTCACCTCAATTTTACTCATTGAGCTCTGAAATCTTCCCGCCTCATTCCCCTGAAACAATTTTCTCTAAAATACATAATGACCTAATTAACAAATCTAATATACATTTTTCAGTCTTAGGTATCTACATTTTGCTTTGTCTTTGGCATGGCTAAATTGTTTTGTCCTTTCAAAATGTAATCTTTCTTTTCTTGATTATAAAAGCAGTACTTGTCCATTCAGGCTGCTATTACAAAATACCATAGACTGGCTATATGATAAACAACAGAAAGTTATTTTTTACATTTCTGGAGTCTGAAAGCCTGAGATCAAGGCACTAGCATGGTCTGTGAAGCCTGTCTTTCAGGTTGAAGACTTCTCATTGGATCCTCACATGGCAAAAAGGGAGCAGGCTCTCTGAAGCTTCTTTATTAAGCAGTGATTCCGTTCTTGAAAGTTCCATCATTGGGAGTTAAGCACCTCTCCAAAGCCCCACATTCTAATACCATCGCTTTTGGGGGTTAGAATTTCAATATATACATTTTGGAGGAATACAACACTTAGACCATAGCAAAGTACAAAGAAAAATTTCACCCATAATAACACCAGTTGATGATAACTTCTGTTAACATTTTGAAATATATATGTATATATGCACACACATATATAGTAGCTTTTACTTGCTTTTTATATAGCATTATATTGTGAATATTAAAAATATTTTTAAATATTTTTATTGATTTTTTAGAGAGATAGAAAGCGAGAGGGATAGAGAGATAGAAACATCGATAATAGAGAAACATTGATCAGCTGCCTCCTGCATGACCCCCACTGGGGATTGAGTGCACAACTCGGGCATGTACCCTGACTGGAAATCAAACCCATGGCCTCTAGTTTCATTGGTCGATGCTCAACTGTTGAGCCATACCAGGACAAATATTTTTTTGAAAATGCTTATAACTGCTGCATAATATTCTATAAAATGGATGAATTCTCTCTTTTTATCTCCATTGACCCCCGCCACCCTGCTCTTGCCTCAATACTTTCAACAATAAAGGCAAATTTAAGATATATAAAATTGATTGTTATATATTGCCATTCTTCTACTAATGAATATTTGACCTATATTTTTAATCTTTTATATTATAAGTAAAAGTGCTATATATATCCTTGCACATAAGTCTTTGACAATTTCCTTAGGATTATTTCTTTAGAATTAATTATTGAAAAATAATTATTGGGTCCAATTTATAAATATATTCTTAGGTTTTGCTGCACAATGCTGGATTAACTCCCAAGAAAGTTGAAGTGATTCATGTTCTCAATTGCAATGAATATGAGTACCTGTTTTCTTTTTTATCTTAAAACTTTCAACTCTATTTCCATTATAATGTTCTTTGCTCTATTTTCATGATAATGCCATCTTCTAGTTCTCCTTGCACCTCTCTGACTTTTTTAGGGGGAGTTTCCCTTTTGTGAGTTTATCTTCCTATAACTACCCTTAAAGTTGACACTCTTCATATTTATATCCTTAGCCTGCTATTATTCTCAGTCTATTATTCCATAGGGTTATTTCTTCTACTATAATAATTTGAACTACCTTCATTAGGTTGAAGATTCCCAAATAAAAGACACCAGACCAGGCCTATTTTCTGAATCTCAGACTCATATGTAGAACCATCTGTAGGGTGTCTTATTTTTTTGTTTTTGTTATCCTACAAATAACAAAACACTCAACTTGCATAATAAAATAATGATCTGAGTACAATCAGCCAAGAAGTCATCAAAACTTAAAACCTGGGAGACATATTTTCCTTTTGTCTCTTGGTCAATCCCAACACCACAGATCAGCTTCACAGGAAGAGAAGATTTTCAGTTTAATTGCCACCCACCTAATTAGAAAACATATCAAAGATAGGAATATTCTCAAATTTCTTATTATTTTCTGTGCTTGCAGGAGAAACATTTCGTAGATTTTGTTATTGATAGAAGTTAGTTAAAGGCCAAATGTAGGGATAAAACTTTTATTTTGAATTTCAGCTTAGAGTAGTACTCTTCCCTTTAGAATTTATGTTCTAACTTATGTGCATAAAGTTGTTAAAAATCAACAAGCCATACAAGGATATTCACAATATGAAATCATATTACCTTTATGCTAGAAGGCATAGTTGAGACATTCAATTGAACAGCACCATTTTGTTTTCTTAACAATCTGGGAGCCACAAATATTGCATGGCTTACTCAGAGATATGTGGTTAGTTAGCATCAGATATTCCTAAAATTTAATTCTTACAATTATTGTTCCAGTATTCATTATACTACATACATATTTACACATCTTAACTGTTGTCCTCTGAGAAACTCTGTAAAAAGATATTCATGCACAAACAACTTCTGAAAAAGCCTGCATATCATACTTTTTAAAGAGGATCATAAACGGAGTTGCCATATGATATTTGTGGACTTGAGAAACCTTTGTGTTTGTGAGACACTTCCTTTAGAGAAAACTATTAAAATATCTTTTGTAACTACATTGGTATAAAGATTCATGTAATGAAGCTGGATTCACCATTATATATTCACTAGTAACCCTATGCATGAATCCGTGCTCCTGTAGCTCGCCAGTAGCTCTCTACCGGCTGACCCACCCTCATGTAGCTCCTCCTTGCCCCCTCCCTCCTGCACCCTCCATATCTTGCTGCCCTGCCCCCTCCTGTAGCTCTCTGCCACCCACTTGTAGTTCCCTGCCCCACCCTCCTGCTGATTCATGATCCGGTCGTTACGCAGTTGATCATCATGTTTCATGGCGTAACGACCATTTGCATATTACATCTTTATTATATAGGATAATTAGATTTTCATTTTTCTTCTAATGTTAAAAGAAATTAAAATATTTTTGTGGGCTCCAAAAAATATCATAGGCCCTAGGCTCTGTGCCTACTGTGTTAGTATATAAATCAGTCCTATTCATAATACATGGTGAAGACCCACAGAAGTCTTGCAAAGACAAAACTACTTACTTTTGTTTTACCCAGCATTTCTAAAATTTTTGCTTACAGGGTCTTGTTAACATCTCAAAACTCACTGGTAGTCTATAAAACAGAGTTTAGAAAAAATGTTCATTTCTCTCAAACTGCAATGATAATCTCTTTAAGCTAGGCAGTAATGCAAAATTAAATTACTCTGACTTGGCTCTGGTTGAGATATATGAATTAGCTGTAAAACACCCATAAAAGCCACTTCAAGATGTTTTATAGAGCAGGAAAGCACATCAAATTTTCACATATAGATCACACTAACTTATGGAATATAGTACTTGACAATTATATTTCATTAACACATCTTTCTAGTACATGCGAATGATAATACACCATTAGCTCATGTTTTTCTAACTTATCATAATAAAATAAAACTAAGATGTCTATAAAAGTAGATTCCCAACTCATTTTCAGAAGGCAGATAATGGAAATTTTATGAATTAGAAATCAGCTAGTAGTCATTGCATGTATTGACTACTTTAAAAAGTGGCTGCATTCTTTATGCTTTTATGATTATTTTGACATATAAACATGAAAGAATTAACTACTATCTCATGTCTTTAATGACCGTCAATACTCATTTAAAAAAAAAAGGTTTCTTATGAATATCACTAGAGAAACTAAGGGCATTATCTGAGGTCTAGAATGAGAATCATTCTTGAGAATCCAGAGAAAAAATTCTTTTTCTCAGGGTATGGTAGCTGGTGAAGAAACAGATACCATCTTCAGGAGCTACAGCCAGGATCTCCGTAAGTGAGTTAAGCAGTTAGGTTCAATTCAACAAGAGACATTAAGTGCCTTCTGTGTGCTAAGTACTGGGCACAGATGAGATACAGCTCGTGTGGGTAAAGAGCTCATCTAATATGTAAACAGGAAATTTTAAGATTATGCACATGTTATTATAGAAACATATGGGGACAGCAAAGGGAGTTCTTTGGTAGGTACCTAGCAGAGCTTGTGTAAAAGGGAAAGTAATAAGGAAGGTGAGGTGGTGAGGGATGGGAGAGGAGCAAAGGACAGGGAATGGCTCCTAAAGGAAGCAGTATTTGAAAAATGGGGTGAACTTTGTTTTAGCTTCCTAATCCTATATAATAAAAGACTAATATGCAAATCAACTGAACAGCAGAATGACTGGTCGCTATGACACTCACAAACCGCCAGGAGGCAGACTCTCAACACAGGGGAAGCGCTGCTTAGCCAGAAGCCCTGGGCCAGGCTCATGGCTAGTGAGCACAGCAGCTATGGAGGGAGCCTCTCCTGACTCCATGGCAGCATTAAGTATGTCTGACTGGGACATGCCCCGAGGGCTCCTGGATTGTGAGAGGGTACAGGACGGGCTGAGGGACTCCCTGAGTGCACTAATTTTGTGCACTAGGCCTCTAGTCTATATATATAAAAGACTAATATGCTAAGTGTCTGACCATCTGACCGGTCACTATGTTGCATACTGACCACCAGAAGGCAGATGTTCAATTCAGGAGCTGCAGTGATGTGCACTGGCCATTTACAGAGGAACAGTACTGCAGACCTGACACCCACAAAGCAACACTCAGCTTCCCCCAAGTGGGACACGCCCACCACCACCCCAAGGTGACATCCCTCCAAATTGCAGCCAACACTGCTGAAATCCCATGGTGCAAATTGCGACCCACAGCTCAGCCCAGCCTGGAAATGGTCACTGTGGGCACTGGGTAATAATGTCATGTAGCAATGCCCAGTTTCCTTTCCCTAGTGACTAGCCTCCTTGGAGTTTCTTCAGCCCAGGAAAACAATTTGCTTTATAGTCAGGTGGGAACATTTTACACTTTAACCAAAAGTTTGTGAAGCATTTCCCTGTGCCTCATCTCATTTGATCCTCACAGAAGTCCTGGAGTAGGTAGATAGGAGACTTGGTGGAATCCTATTTTATTTTCATTAGCCAGAAAACGGAGATTTAGAAAGTTTAGAAACTTGACCCTACTGAAGAAAAGTAAGAAATGGTGGACCTTGAAAATGACTTCAGGCTTTCTCACTGTGCAGAATACAGTATAGTTTACCCTTTGTCCTCCCTGTGTGATCTACAATAATAATCTGATTCATGTTGATATTTACTGCTGTGTTGCTGACAATTACTTGAAAGAGAAGTTGGGGTGTTTCACTGGGCTGGAGAGTGTTTAGCTAAATAAGAAAGCAGGTCTAATTAAGCAAGTTTATCTATATATTTAAAGCTCTCACTGGTGCCAATCGCAAATGTGTGTTTTGTTCTGTCATTGTTAATTGTGAATTTGGTTGATACTTCTATTATAGAGAAATGGTGAATAGCAGTATTAAAATACTTCTAATTAATTTCCCTTCAATGTGCATGGATTCGTGCACCAGACCACTAGTATAAATATAAATAAAGCTGGGAGGGTGGGAGTGGGGTGGAAGGGGCCAATGGGGAAAAACAGGGACATCTGTAATACTTTAAACAATAAAGATAAATTTAAAAAATAAATATAAATAAAGTAAAGTAGAATAATTTGGAACATGCAGACAGCAAAGCTTCATGTTGCATTTAGCAAATAATTTGAAATTCTAGCCATAAAGAGACAAAGAGTTGCTATTGAAGAGTTGATTTGCTTGTTTTTATAGTGAAAACATTTCAATATGTGAAAATCAGTTAAAAACTTACAATTACCAAATCTCTTCCAGAGCTATGCTTTTATAAAGATGCCATGATAAGTGATGAGTCAGAATGGGATAGACTTATGCCATAATAACAAAACACAAAAAAACAAAAATAAATAAAAATATCAGTGGTTTAACACAAAAATTTTCACTCTCAAAGTCTGCTGTGAGCCCAGAGACTGACTATCCAAGGTAAATACTACCATGAGACCAGAAATGCAGGCTGTTTTGATCTTCCTTTTTCATTAACTCAACATGAGAACTCCTCCACAATTGCTGTGACAAAGGAAGAAAAACTGAGGCAAAACTTTAGCTATGAAATGCTTTGGTTTAAAAATATTTTTTCTCTGAATCCATTGGCCAGAACTAACTACATGGTCCTTCCAATGGATGACACTCCTCTGTGTCTGGAAGGAGAGGAAACTGGATATGGGAAAACACAGGTGTTTCTACCACACCAGTGTTTAGATAGAAATGTCTTTTTCTGTGCTCAAAGACTTCATTCTTTGATTCAATAATAGTGGATTAGTATTCTTTCCAAAATGAAAAAAAGGAGTCAGAGTGCTTAATTTTTCTATATAAAATTTCAAGCAGTTAATGAACAGGTTACATATAATTTTAAACTTAAAATCTATGATAGCCTTTAGGAAATAACCACATGATCATCAGAAAGATAAGGTCAATAGCCACTGTATTTAAACTTATCTTTCTAGACCAGTAGAATATTTTGTATTTTTTAGTGATGGTGTAGCTTTCTCAAAGTGAAGCACCCTCATTAAGATGAACTGGGATACTTGCTAAGAAGAAGATTTTTAGCCCCACCTACAAAACGAGACTCTAAAGATAGGAAACTACAAGCTCTCTTGGGTATTATCACACAGCGATGCTTTGGAACTATTGACCCAGAGGAAGCAGATGGTCAGTCAATGCTGGGGAAAGGAAATACAATATTATTCTATGTATAGACACTATTGTTTTCTAAAATCATTAGACTGAAAATCGAGGGGCATCTGATACACAGAAGTCAGCTGAGGAGGGAGTCTGAGGGAACGTAGCTGCCCATACCTTGTTGAACAGGCTTCTTCCAATCACGAGCCTTATTGTTATTGATGTCAGCTGATGCCATAATTGGAGGTGGAGGTAGAGGGTGCGCAGATGCAACAGGGACCTGAGCGTTCTGAGCCCATAAAGATGTCAAAAAATAAAAAGATAAATACTGGTAAGCAATTGTCTTTCTCTGCAAAATTCAAACTGAATGTAATCAGCTTTGCAAAAGAGCATGGAAATAGAGCTGCAGAGAGCCAACGTGGACCTCCTCCTACTGAGTGTAGGATCAGACAGTGGAGAAAACAGGAAGAACAACTCCTTAAGATGCTAAAAAAGAAGGCCTTATGAGGGAAACCAGCAAAATGTTTAAAATATTGATTTCTGAATTTGGGTTGGAAAAGTTTGGGGCATCTTATACATTGGGGCCTCTTATACACAGGAAAGTACAGTAATAGGCTTTCTTGAGACTGAGTTGTAGAGTAGAGCTGTCTTTAGGCTTGCCTGGTAGAAGGCAAGAAGACATGATTTGAGTCAAGTTAGTTCTGATCAGAAGAAATATCAACAAGCAGACCCCTCCTGGGAGCACCCCAGCTGTCTATTAAGCAACAAAACCCTTTCATGCTTGGCCCTAGTGGGATCACAGAGCTGATTCAAGAGTCATGCTTTTCGCGCTGATGTTTTTATTTTGACCCCTTGTCTTTTCTGTGTACCTTCATTCCCTAGGTCCGTGGTCGGCAAATTGCAGCTCGAGAGCCACATGCGGCTCTTTGGCCCCTTGAGTGTGGCTCTTCCACAAAATACCGTGGCCTGGAGAGTCTATTTCGAAGAAGTAGCATTAGAAGAAGTTTAAGTGTAAAAAATGCGACTCTCAAAAGAAATTTCAATCGTAGTACTGTTGATATTTGGCTCTGTTGACTAATGAGTTTGCCAACTACTGCTCTAGGTGATCTTATCCACTCTCATTGCTTTAAATACCTTCTATATTCTAACTCCTTTCAAATATATATTTCTAGGTTGAACTTCTTTTCTAATCCCAGACTATTGCCTTTCCAACATGTCCATTCAGATGGCTGGTAGGCTTTTCAAAGTTAACACATCTAAAACTGATCCCCTGATAGACTTCCAATGAACATTATTCTCCCATGGACTGGCTATCTTATCTCAGTTTGATTTTTTATTGTTGAAAGTATTACAAATGTTCCCAATGTCACCCCCCCCCCCGCAACACACAAATCATGACTCTTGAATCAGCTCTGTGCTCCCAATAGGTTCAAGCATGAAAGGGTTTTGTTGCTTAATAGACAGCTGGAGTGCTCCCAGGAGGGGTCTGCTTGTTGATATTTCTTCTGACCAGGACTAACATGACTCAAATCAGTTCTTCTTGCCTTCTACCAATGATCCCCTTCAATCCATACTCACCCTTCCAAGGCCTGCACCACTCTATTGTCTGTGTCCATATATGCATATAATTCCCCAGTTAATCATTCCCTACCCAGCCCCCACCTTCTCTCTGAAATTCATAAATCTGTTCCATACTTCTATGTCTCTGGATCTATTTTGTTCATCAGTTTATTTTGTTCCTTAGATTCCACATATGTGTGAGATCATATGATATTTGTCTTTCTCTGACTGGCTTATTTCACTTAGCATAATACTCTCAGTGTCCCTCCATGCTATCTCAAAGGGTAAGAGAGCCTTCTTTTTAATAGCTACATAGTATTCAATTGTATAAATTTACTACAGCTTTTTTACCCATTCATCTACTGATGGGCACTTGGGCTGTTTCCAGATCTTAGCTATTGTAAATAACACTGTTATGAACATAGGGGTGTATATATTATTTATGATTGGTGTTTCAGGCTTCTTAGGACCTATTCTTAGAAGTGGGATCACTGGGTCAAATGGCAGTTCCATATTTAATTCCTTGAAGAACTCCATATTATTTTCCATAATGGCTGCACCAGTCTGCATTCCCACCAGTGGCGTACTAGGGTTCTCTTTTCTCCACATGCTCTCCAGCATTTTTTTTTTATTTATTTATTGATGGTAGCCATTTTGGCAGGTGTGAGGTGGTACCTCATTGTCATTTTAATTTGCATTTCTCTGATGACTGGTGATGTTGAGCATTTTTTTCATGTCTCTTGGCCATTTCTATGTCCTCTTTGGAGAAGAGTCTATTTAGGTTCTTTGCACATTTTTTTAAATTAGATTTTTTTAAAAATATATTTTTAAAATATATTCTATTGATTTTTTTTACAGAGATGAAGGGAGAGGGATAGAGAGTTAGAAACATTGATCAGCTGCGTCTTGCACGCCCTCTACTGGGGATGTGCCTGCAACCAAGGTACATGCCCTTGACCGGAATTGAACCTGGGACCTTTCAGTCCACAGACCGATGCTCTATCCACTGAGCCAAACCAGTTTCAGCTTTAATTATATTTTTTTGTCTTCCTTTTGTTAAGTTGTATGACTACTTTATATATTTTGGAAATTAACCCACAACCAGATGTATTATTGGAAAATCTGTTCTTCCATGCAGTGGGCTCCATTTTCATTTTGATGCTGGTTTCTTTTGCTGTGCAGAAGCTTTTTCGTTTGATACAGTCCCTTTTGTTTATTTTTCTTTTGTTTCTCTTGGATGGGAGTTGGGAGGAAGGGATAATTAGGAAAAAGAGGGGACATCTATAATACTTTCAACAATAAAGATAAATTTTAAAAAACATATAAAGAGGCGCTTTACATATTCCAGAGAAGCCGATTCTCTAAGACAAAATAATATGTATGTACTTAACAATGGAGCAATAAAATGCATGAA
Organism: Lasiurus borealis; assembly: GCA_004026805.1. Lineage (NCBI taxonomy): Eukaryota > Metazoa > Chordata > Mammalia > Chiroptera > Vespertilionidae > Lasiurus > Lasiurus borealis. Next base: position 4,154 of record PVJN01036144.1, on the reverse strand, counting down.
GCAAACACTGATTAAACTGCAAGGATATATCAACAAATCCATAATAATAGTTGAACACATCACTCCTCTGTCAGTAATTGACAGATACAACAGATAGTAAGTCAGTAAGGATATAATTGAACTGAATAGTACAATCAATCAACTGGGTTTAATTGACATTTAAAGAATATTGGACACAACAACAGCAGAATACACGTCCTTCTTACATGTGACATTCGCCAAAAATAGATCACATTCTGGGCCATAAAATTCAACTTACCAAATGAAAAAATAGAAAGCAAAGGAAGTATGCTCTCAAATCACAATGGATTTAAACTAGAAATCAATAATAAAAACACAGCTAGAAAAATCCCAAAATATTTTGAGATTATACAACATACTCCTAAAAAAATCTTATATTGTAATAGGAACATAAATAATAATTATATTTAAATACATAAATCCATGCTTCAATATCTTAGGAGTAAAACACATTTTTCTCTAATAGTTAAGAAGAAATTTCCCTTTCCCTAGAAAAAGTTAAAACCATAATTTAAGTTTCTACAGGCTTCTATTATAAAAGACTATTTTCAGTTTCTCATTATTTTATGGAAATTTCTTCTTTGAGGCTTAGCTATATCCACTTGACCTTAGCCCAGAGGTAATACACAATTTAGAAGAGTTCATGTTAATAGGGCAACACTAACTTTTCATTTTCAAACTTATATGTAAATTAGTAAGCTGGCCTAGTGAATCTATATTTAAAATACTTGCCTATGTGCCTCTGGATGAAATGTGAGACATTATTTTTAATAACATGTAGTGGCTCTTTAATCTTTTCTTTCTCTGCTTACCATAAAGTTGTTAGCAGTGTATGGAACATGAATCCTGAAGGTAAGTCCATTTTTCCACATACCACAAATCTAACCATTTCAAAATCTGTTTGGATGGTTGAATCAGTTCTTAGCCTGTGTAATTGTATAATTTCTTTATTTAGAAAGGAAATCAAACCAGGCAAAATGATTACTTGCTGGTTGATGGCAGAATGGATGGCAATATACTATTTCGGATAGTTCCCAGTGCTATTAAAATCAATTCTAAACCTCAAAGAGTTAATAAGTTCAGTTCTTGCTAATATAAACCGCAAAGTAGCTATTTCTGGTTAAGCAGTTATTCATGATAACTTTCCTCTAAGTAGTGACTCTAGGATCAAGCCATTTTCTTTCTACATATCAATTTGGGAATCCTCCACTGAATGCTCTGTAAACAGGAAGAAGACAAGTGAAGAGTGCTTATAAGATTTCACCAGAGATTTTAGGGGCCTGCCTTCTAAATGAGGGTATATAACCTTGCATATAATACATTGTCTAGAACTGGTCACATGTCTTTATCTAGGTGCAAAAGTGATGGGAAAATGTAGTCTTTTTGTGCCAAGGAAAAAATAAAATGGGTTGATTACAGAAACATACAATTGTTTCTCCCATAGGAAGCAAATATATAGAGTTGAAATCATGATATTTTGTCAATGTTTCTATTGTGCTTAATTGATTTCAGAATCCTATTCTAGAGTCAGCCATGTTTATCTTCTTCAGAGTTTAAACTAGCATGTCTATAAGGACTCTAGAAAGAAAGTCAAGAGAGGCCAAGGTCTGACCTCTGTCACAGACAGATAGCTAGGTAATGAATATCCAATGGAGACCATTTTCTAAAACATTCATTTTTTATTTATTACAGTTAAAGAATAAGAAATAAAAGGGATTATAAGACAAAACCAAAGTCACATATTGGACTCATTGATAGAAAGTAGATTGGAATACCAGCATTCTGGTCTCCCAGACAAATACTTGACTTTTTACTGGCCTAACTTTTCAAGATGGACACACAAAGGTCAATAAACAACTTTGTTGGGATTATGTAATAAATAAAATGTGAATAAAAACCTATCAAAGTAATATTTCCTAAAAAATTAAATTGCTATGTTTAATATATTTTAATATATTATTATACTAGAGGCCTGGCACATGAAATTCATGCATGGGTATGGTACCTAGCCTTGGCCTGTGATCAGGGCCATCTTCCCTGAATTGTGGCAATGGGCCCTGCCCTCTGCCATCACCCATCCCTGGTTCTCCATTCACCATCAGGTGATCTAAGCCTGCCAGCCAGGAAAGGAACTGAGAGGTTGGCTATTCCCGCCCACTTGCTGGCCCTGCCCACTCAAGGCAGGTTGCCCTCTGTGTGTGGGGTGACCAATAAATAGGGCAGTGGTCTTGACCTGGCACTGCCTGTATCCACAGCCACCCATCTCCAGTTCCCCATTCACCACTGGTGATTGGAGTTTGCTGGCTGGGGGGAGGTACTGAGAGATTGGCTGGCAGGCTCTGATAGGGCGATGGGGACGTGTGGGCTGGGAGTGGCCTCTGCATTGAGCATCTGCCCCCTGGTAGTCAGTGTGTGACTGGTTGTTCCGCTGTTCAGTCTATTTGCATATTACCCATTTATTATATAGGATTACATGAAGAAAGTCCATTTTACTTTTATTATTTAATAATCACATTTGGTTATCAGGTTGCATTTTTCATGGTATTCAATGTTTCTCTAATTTTCAAAAAATGAAACCCTTTATCAATTAAATATGACATTATTAAATGATATATTTGTATTTATCAGTCTCATATTTTTTTTAGCTGTGGAGAATCTCATTATTACTAAGTGTATATTTTCTAGTAACATAGACCTAAGATCTTTCATAACAACTTAAAGTTGGAACAGAATAGTAATTTGAAACATTTGCCATGATACTGTAGAAGTAGAAAGGACTGTAGAGTTTTCTTCCCCAGACCCTTAATTTACACACTTACACACACATTCAATAAGCAAAATTGTAATGCCTCCCTTTTATTGGCACTGCTCTAGATGCTCCAGATATAGCAGGGAATACAACAAACAAAAATCTCAGCTCCCGTGAGGTTTATATATATAAAAGCTCAGCGACCAGAATGGAAGAAAGACCAGAATGACCAGAATGACCAGTGGCTATGATGCACACTGTAGCAGCCAACCAGCCTGATCCGGGCCCTGATCAGCCTCCCACACCCCGATTGGGGGTAGGATTGGCTAGCCAACTATCTGCAACCACTCCGCCTGCTATCTTGGCCCAATGGGCTCCCATCCGTGTGGGCTGGCTGGACCCCAACTGTGCACAAATTTATGCATTGGGCCTATAGTATTATTATAAAGGAAGGAGTGAAATATGTACTAAACAAACAAGTAAAATGAATAGCATGGGAGATGGTAAAAAGTAATCTAGAGAGCTAGGGAAGAGAAGATTTACAGATTTAAATAGTTTTTCTGTGAAATCCTCATTGAAAAATCTTCAATAAAGATTTGAAGGGGGAACCAAGATGGTGGCATAAGGTATATACTTGTACGTGCTGCCACACCAAAACTACAACTAAAAGACAAAACGACTGTCCCCCAGAACCACAATAAAGCTGGCTGAGTGGAAGTTCTACAACTAGAAGGAAAGAAAAAAGTGCATTGAGACGTGGTAGGACATGCAGAGGCTCAGACAAACAGAGGTACAGAGACACACACAAATCGGGTCGGCGTGCACTGTTTTTTTTTTTTTCCCCAATTGAAAGGGAGTTACAAGTTTCCTACTGCTCTGAACTCCAGTTTTCAGCGAGATTCTGGGGACCCAGACTCATTCAGGGAGAAACTGGACTGTCTGCCATTGGGTCTAAAAGAGAGGGTGGCTTTTTTCACAGAGGTTCGCACAGGAATCATTGCTTATTGCACTGGTGCATGGGATGTGGGACACTGAATAGAGCAGGACAGAGAGGGCTGACTGGTAGCCATCGATGTTTGCCATGTCCTAGCCTAATGATTCCCTGAGACCCTGCCCCACCCAATTTACAAACCCACCAAGCTGTGTGCAGTGGCTTTTGCATAAGAATGGCCTGCCCTCTCACCTCTTAACCAAACAAATTGCAACTGTGTCAGACAACTCCAAAACTTCCAAACTCCAAGCAAAGAGGATAAATCTGCAGATCTCCCTGTAGCTCCTGCTGTGTGGCCTCAGACAGTAGCTGACTTGCACCTCCTTGGGGATCCAGGAACCAGTGTACCTAGAGGTCAGTGTGAGATGACACCAGATTTTAATTCCTCACATA